>RCWM02000824.1:315000-354112 GCA_003667255.2 Euschistus heros
GTGTGTTATGAATACCTGGGGCTTTATTATTCTTTAGTTTTTCGATGGCTGCAACGATTTATTCTTCGTCTGGTGGTACAATCTCTATTCCTCCAGCAAGTCCCATGCGATGATGGTATCTTGCTCACGTCTGTTTAAGAGAGCTTGAAAATAAGCAGCCCATCTATCTAATATTTTTGCTTTTCCGTGGTTAGCGAGCCATCTTCTGCTTCGCATGCGGGAGTCCTGGATTTAAATAATTTTCTACCTTCATTCACCAGTTGAAAGGAATTTTAGTTTTTGAAAGATTTTTCCATATCCTCCATCTGCTTATTTCGCCATCTTCTCTTCTTTCTTCGATGAACGTACTTCTCGCGTCTCCTTGTGGCTTTATATTCCTCCACCGAACTTCTTGTGTGTCTCCGTTGAATCATGTTTTTATAGACCTTGTTCTCTCTATCTGCTAAAGCAAAGCATTCCTCATCAAACCATGGTCTTGTTTGTTTCTGTTTGTCCTTGAGACCCAGAACTTCTTCTGCTGTCACAGTTAACGCATTTCATAACACCAACTTAAAATTGGGTACTGAAGTTGCTTTTGGTACTTATATGTTTCAACAAGTTTCCGAATTTGTATACCATGGCTCATAAGTGACGTGCGACAACAGAATCTAAACTGATGTCCGGAGAAAAATTTTCTTAGCGAATCACTGTTATTATGGTCTCCGCTCGCATCTTTCTAGCAGCCTCGTCTCTCACAGCACTAAGGTTATCCAATACAAGACCCTCATTCGCCCTGTTTTACCTTATGGCTCTGAGATCTGGACCACTACAAAGGCTGATGAAAATAACCTTATTTTTGAAAGGAAAATCCTGCGTAGAATATACGGGCACACCTTTGAAAATGGACAATGGAGAAGGCGTAGTAATAGAGAAATCTATAGTCTCTATAACGAGCCTGATGTTGTAGCTATCATGAAGGCAGGGAAGTTAAAATGGGCATGACACCTCGTGCGGATGTTGGATGGCTCGGTACAAAAATAAATTCTAATAGATCAGATATCCGGCCGGCGCAGAGTTGGGAGATCCAGGTTACGGTGGTCGGGTCCTCTCAAGGTAGGTGGAGAGAGAACCAGGAACCCTGCACCACTCTCATTGGCCCTGACCAGCCACACCTAGCTCCCTTTACTTTTGCCCAAGTGCCATCAGCCAGCGCTCAGACTATAACTTCCTTTAAACATCATATATTTCTTTACCTTCTCAATTACCATTCTTCCGAACATATATAAAATATGAAGATACATAGCTAGAGCGAGGATGTCGATTATTCCCACAAATGTAACACTTTATTTCATTTCGAGATGCTGCCAATAACACAGAGTCTGTGCCTGCGAGAAGAGTCACCTCATGAGGTCTAGTGCTCTTCTCTGATGGACATCTGGAGGCAGCATTGATTGATACGTTGTTCGGTGTAATATACTGCTGAGATTGGTTTCGTGCTTCTTCGGCATCGGTCAGGCTCAGAGTTTTATTTTCTAATTAACACGAATGTACTCGTTTCGATGTTCAATAGCAAGAACCACCTTGAAGTTGCAATCCTTACTCAACCGCTTGAGATTTTGGATGAACAGCGAAATAATTTCTCCTGGTTGTTGTTTTCTGGTTGCAAGCATGTGACGCGCGAATATTACACTCTTATGTATTATGAAAGCAGATTCAAGGATTGTTATGGCCTGCTCGTACGTTTCACAGTTATTGAGCTCGAAAACGCTGTGAGAGAGAACGTTTAACGGTTCTCGTTAAATGTTCCTCAGCTGTCTCAACAAAATTCCAATGTGTCCACTCCTTAGAGGCCGACGGCGCACAGTGGAGTATTAGCCATGAAATCCTGGCCAAAACTATTTACCTATTTTTTTGTGACTGTGGAATACTTAAAAAAATTTATCAACAATCTAGAAATATATCAGACTAATAAAATATAAAAAATTTCAAGTTTTGACAAAAATTAGGGGAATCTCTGGAAAAAATCAGGGAATTTGAAAAACGTCGGGAAAATGTTCAAGACATTTGAAAGTTATGTGGCAATTTAATATCTAGCTTTTGCAAATACTAAATACATTATTTGCGTAATAAATTTTAATTGTGAAAACCTTAATGTAAATAATGTAATGGGAAAATGGATATACTATTTTAATTGCATACAACATTTTCCAATCTCTCACCACATGTAAAAATAAAACCAGATAACAAAAAATACTAAAAAAATGAAATAATCTTTGTAAAACAGAAAAACAGAAAAAATACAATATTATATGGTTTACTGATCTCCTGACGACAGACTGATCTTTTTTTATTAATGCCACAGTGTGACGTCACAAACAAATAGTAAAAGGGTAAAATATTAGAAATTACCAGGAAAATTGAACATTAGTCTCTCAATAACTGTGTATAACTTAGTGTCTCACTAATTACGTGCATAGCTAAAATACACAGAAAATAGTTTTTTTAGATAATGATTATATGATAAAAATTATAAGGATTTCACTTTTAATAATCTAAAATGTTTCTTTAACCAATTACGACTATATTATTTTCATTACACGTCTTGAAAGAGTTTGAAATTACTTATTGCACGCTAAACACCGACTTGGTTATCATAAAATTCACTATAAGAGGTATTTTTATACATTCATTAAAAACATGGGGGAGGGGGTGTTGGGGTGAGATTTTTTTTTGCGGTATAACAAGTAGAAGGATTGAACTTTACATTATTGCAAAAATATCTGCTGGACAAAGCCCGACAATACAACATAATCTTTTTTATTCTTGTTAACAAGTCTATTTTATTCGTTTAAACATCGTAATCAAAACAACTACACGTTAACCGTTATGATAATAAAACTTGCTAAAAACTAGTTATTACAGAGAAATACATACCTTTCGAAACTGTGTAGAGAGATTTCAAATCACTTGTTAAATGGATTTCACAGAAATCACACTGACCTGGTTATCAAAAAATTCACTATAAGAGGTATTTTTAGACATTTATTAAAAACAAGGGGGGGGGGGGATTTGGGGTGAAATTTTTTTTGCGGTATACCAAGTAGAAGGATTGAACTTTACATTAATGCAAAAATATCTGCCCGACAAAGCCCGACAGTACAACATAATCTTTTTTATTCTTGTAAACAAGTCTCTTTTTTTTTCGTTTAAACATCGTAATAAAAAGAACTACAAGTTAACCGTTATGATATTAAAACTTGCTAAAAAATAGTTATCACAGAGGAGTACATACCTTTCCAAGCTGTGTAGAGAAATTTCAGATCAATTGTTAAATTGATTCCACAGAAATCACATCTTAAAGCATCTTACAACTCAGCAAGCGCCACTGTGTACATGCAGCGCACCCAACTCCTGGATTTAGGCTAGTTTCCTCGGGCAGTTAGTGGATAACAATGAACGAGATAAATATATTTCTATGTAAACAATCCTAAGTTACCAGGAAATACGTATTTTACTGTTCTGAAGTACAATTTATTTTTTGGACTTTTGGCCATGATTTAATGGTAAATACTCCACTGTGCGGCGAGCCAGGATCGGTTTCAAACTTACTTGGTTTGAGACAGCGCTCCATCACTCCCGAAATTGTAAGTGAATAAATTTGTTATAAACATTAAGAAAACCTCGTCATGAAAGGCTTTTATTCACTTAAGATTTTGTACATCCATTTAAACACATCAGATACACATCCCACACTTTCTAGTTCTCACATGAGTTACCTCCTCTCTGGTTAAAAACAGTCATGGTTACCACAACACCCATCCCATGTTTAGGAGAGGGAAGAGGAGAGGTAACTTAAATTTTAGTCAAGGTAGCAACATATAATAATACAATGACAACAAGTTTTATAAAAATCAAAGCACTCATTAATAGAAAGAAGTGTTGGAGCCGGTTAAACCCTACTTCAATAAAAAATATTGTACCAAATTTATCTTAAACGGCCATATACTTTTAAGTATTTAATGGTTCTCTAAGTCTTTAATTTATTTTAATATGAGCCGAAAATATTCATCGAATTATTTGACATTCTAATAGCCAAGAACTGACTATATATTTTTCTAATAATTTCAGGGAAGTAATACTTACATATGACAAGGAGATCAGTGAAGGTAGGGCTTCTCTGAGTTTCCGTAACATTTTGTTCTACTCGAACAGTCAGACTGGCGTCGTTCCACCGATGCTCTCTGAAATAATTAGATGAATTAGGTATTAATATTTTCTTCGTCTATAAAGAATAAATAACAACAAAAAAAAAATCTCACCGGTCACCGGGATCATAGATGACCCTAGTTTGGCTGGTGTACCTCACGTTGAAACATGCCGGGTAACACTTGCAATAGTCTCTTTTCTTGAAGAGATCTGATCTCCGGTAATAATTTAACATTATTAGTAGTTTTAAATAAAATTATTATGGCCAATAATATAAATCTATTTAGCTTTTTTCTTTATTTCGATTTGTTTATTTATTACAAAAAAGATACTTCAAAACTAAAAAACTTACAATGTAAGATATGCCAACTTTGTAGCTGATTTAAAACAGTGAGATAAATATGAAGCATTATATTAAACAAAAGTTAATAGATTTTATCAATGATAATAACATATTGGTACATTAATGTATTTGTACATTAGTGTTTAATTTATAATTTCCATTTAAAAAATATCAATGAGATGAAGTTGTGAAACGGTTGATTATGAGACGAGTGCTTGCCTTGAGTTGAATGGATATTGAGGAATAGATGCAATTTTTTGCATAAATATATTGAGGTGTTTATATCTTTAAACGACAAGAAAGTATAAAACAATCCTGTTTCCTATGCTGGCTATGAAAACTATTCATTATAAGATTTTTTATTGCTTATAAGCTACTGCTTTTACTTACTAATTGTAAATATTCTTGTTTTCTACATTTCAGGAACCGTTGAGGATACGTAAGGGCTCGTATATTCTATTAGTACAGTGTGATCCGTATTAAAATAATCAAATTATGTAGCGACCAATATTCTAGGAAATACTCATAAAATAAGAGAAAAAAACAATTAGATAAGATTTTGTAAAAATAACCACTATATTAGTTACAACAATAAGCATCTAATCAATAAAAATTGTTGTAAGATAAAAAATAATAGATTAATTGTACTCATAAACACATAACATCGTTTCATGAAGCATGAAAATTCATAGATATTATAGCCAAATCAAAACAAAATAATTCGGAACCTCAATAGGCATTTGTGTGATATGAAAAGAAATTAATAAATATATTTTTAGAACTCACCAATTATATCAAAAACACAAGGTAGATCTACTCTTCTACATACCTTTGTCCCATTCATTCCTACATCAAATAAATTATTATTAGTATTTTTTTTAGTACTGTATTTTTTAACAGTTTTAATAATATGAAAAAATCAAATTTTATATATATAATTTATTTTCCAGTGATGTTATTTTTCTTTCAAATCTTAAAAAATATAAAACACTACCTGATCTTTGAGTTGCAACTTCATTGCCGTGAGCATTTTTATTTATACTTGGCAGTTTCTGCGTGTAAGCTAGTACTACCTGCTCATCAGTCGGTTTGCTCCTTTAAATTGTGCCTTTTTATTTTGTCATAAAGGAAAATCTCGTGTAAAATACAGTAAAACATGAACTATTTGAATACCTGATTTCTATGGATTTTTGGTAACAACTTATTGTTAACTGGTACAATAGAGACCTGTGTAGATTGTTTCGGAAGACTTATAGTATGTACCATATACATCCTGCAGCAAATCCCCACCATTGCCTAGGCTTTCGCTTCAACTTTCCAACCCACATTAACGGCCGATGAGCCTTTAACACCTTAAATCTCCCCCCAAGTATTTCGTAAAGTCAGGAAATGTGAGAACCGCTTCCTCTTGGAGTCTCACCATGCACTTCCGGATGTTGCTCTCGATTTCGGGAGTAATAACGATTTGTCGTCCCTTCTTCAGCAAATCGTTCAGGGGTACGAGGTGCCTCCCCATCTCCGGAACAAACCGCCGGTAGTAATACAATGTCCCTAGGAGCCTGCTTATCCCTTTAACATCCGACGGAATGGCCATCCTCCGTATGGCGTCTACCTTCTTTACGTTCGGCCTTACTCCCTCCCTTGAAATCATGTGTCCCAGAAAGTTGATTTGGTTTTGCCCCAGGGTTGACTTCTCTTCCGATAATTTCAAACCGAACTGTCTAAGCCTGTTGAATACCTGTCTCAAGTCCTCGATGTGTCTCGTCTCGTCCTTGCTGAATATTAGTAAGTCGTCCATGTAAACTTTGCATGTCCCTTCGTCCAGTCCAATTAAAAACTTATACATCATTCTCTGGAAAGTGATCGGTGCGTTTTTCAAGCCAAACGGCATCCTTGTAAATTCGTAGTGGCCTCTTTCGAAAGTAAACGCCATTTTTTGTCGGTCTTTGGGGTGCATTCTTATTTAATGGTACCGCGCCTTCAAATCTAAAGTGCTAAACACGGTAGCCCCTCCTAACCTATCTAATATGTCTCCGAACCGAGGAATAGGGTATTTCTCGTCTAACGTGTTCTCGGTTAACTTCCGAAAATCCACGACCACTCGATATTTTTCCCGTGACGCCCCCTCCTCACTTTTCTTTTTAACCGCCCACAAAGGACTATTATACGGCGATGTCCTATTGACAATGATCCCCTGTCTCTTCAGACAGTCGAATTCCTCCCGTATGTCCTGGCGTGACGCCGGGGAGTACCTCCGTTCTTATACGTAAGTTACGCGATCTTGCTTCAGCGGAATTTCGTGTTTGAACTGCCTGTGTCCAATAGGCACCGCACCCCACTCCCCAATTTAATCATGAGCAACCTACCACATCCACTCTCGACGCTATTCACAACTATGTGGTCGCCCCTCTTCTTACACCCTCCTCATTCTTCGTCCCGATCTCTCCTCTCCACCGCGGCTCGTCGTTCTCAATTCCTCTGACCTCTTCTCTGGTCGCACCTCCCGGCCGCTCGTCATCCTGCTCCTGGTTCGCCTTCCTCTTATCCCGTCTCAGAAATTTCTGAAGATCTTGTCGATTTTGATAGTTGCCTACTTCTCCTCCACTGAGGATGCTTTCTGAACCACATTCAAAACACCTCGTGCGGGGGCACTGAGCTACCAGATGACCTGCCTTCCCGCACCCTTGGCATTTCCTATCTTCTTTCTTCCACGTTCTCTTCTCCGTCCCTTGCCTCCTATCTCTTCCCATTGGCCATTCTCGACCTCCAAACTCTGTATCTCGTCTTCCACATGTATCTACTCGAGGCTGAGCGTTTCTGGCTATACTTCAAACGCTGAAAGTTTCAAAATGTTATTACTGTCCATTTTGTGTTTTTAAAAATTCAAAAATAAAAATACGAAAAATACCAGGGGTTCAAAACAAAACTACGATGATTAAGACGGATATGATTTTTTAGCGGGAAAATAAAAATAAATTGCTTACCTAGAAATATGCTTGAATGATCCCGGGTTTCGGCACCAGTTAAGTTGCTTCGAAAAAAAAAAAAACAATAAAAAAAAGAGGAAAATAATGAATGAAATAACTCACACGGGTACTGGTAATAGACTAACTTTATTGTTCTGCAATTCTCTATATATACAATTGGTGGTTGTTTGGGATTAAGTTTAGGGATTAAGATGCATATTATTCACCTATAAACCTATATATATATATATATATATATATATACTATATATATATATATATATATATATATATATATATATATATATATATATATATATATATATATATATATATATATATATATATATATATATATATATATATATATATATATATATATATATATATATATATATATATATATATATATATATATATATATATATATAGATAAATAGATAGATAGATATATTCTTTTTTTTTTTTTTTTTTTTTTTTTTTTTTTTTTTTTTTTTTTTTTTTTTTTTTATTGATTGCATCAAAGTATAAACTTTATGGCAATTGAGTTAGCCAATAACAATAATGATTACATAATAGTAAATAAACAATAAATACAAATAGAGAAAGAGTTTTATGTTATATAATTAATACTAACAGAAAAAGCATTTCTTCATAATATAATAATTTATACGAACAAAAGATTTTTTTTTTTTTTTCTTACAAGCTATAATGATATATACAAACAAAGAAAAATAAAAACATACATTTTTACAATTTATAATAATCGATATTGATTATAGTCTAGGGTCACAGAAGTTATATCAGTAATTGCAATAGAATCCAATATTTTATTTAGTTAATTCAAAAGAAATAAATCAATTAAGTTTTGCTAGCATTTAAAACATTTAAAATAAATAGGAAAACGTTATTTATCTTTTCAATGCTATTGTAGGATAAAATGTTTTCCAAAGATAGACTTTCATCTGTTTGAACTATATAGTCTTTTAGGTATTTTTTTTCGAAAATTATCGTGTCTTTGGCACTCTAACAACAGATGTTTTAAGCTATTTACGACGAATAAGCTACAATCTTCACATTTTTCATTAGCTTTAATTTTTAAACTGTTATTTTTAAAAAATATTTTCAAGTAGTCACATTTGGCTATTCTCAGTTGGCTAACGGTTCTTATTTTGGTTATACATTTATGTATTTTAAATAATCTTCCGGCTGAGGGTTATTAAAATTTGAAATTTTCATAAATAATGAGTTATACCTTGTATTTAAAGTACGATTAATGTCTGTTGATAATAAATGATTAGTCGCTTTTTTTATTATGTTATTTTTATTAGATAATAATTTTTGTGGATTGAAAAAAATCTTGAAAGTGTTCTGGGATATTGCCGTTAATGGTTAATTGTTTAATTTGAGATACCCAGTTATATTGAAAATATGGTTCATTGGTATGTAAATCTAAAAGTCTTTCGAGGCAGATACGGGGTAGCCGATTTTCTGGTAATGCCATGATTTTAATTGAAAAAATTATTATTTTTTTTTAGGACTGGGATGAATAGCGGATTCCGTCCTGTTTCTAATCTTACAATATAATTTGGTATGCATTTGGGCCAGAAATATAGTGTTTTTAGAAATTTAAGTTGAATATTTTCGATAGTTTCCAGGTAGTTCAAACTCTAGATCTGAGCTGCATAAAGAAGTGTTGATGAGACCATAGCATCAAAAAGAACCATTTTTCTGATTCCCAGGAATCACTTCTACCCTTTATAAGTATTGCTTTTACTTTTGCGCTTGCAATAGTTGCTTTTTGTACAAAGTGATCAGCTGCTTTTGCAAACTTTCCTGCTAAGGCAAATGGTACTCCTAGATAATTATAAGCTTTTTTTATTTGTAATTGATTTTCATTCCAGTAGAGTGGTTTTATTTTTTTTTTTTGTTTTAGGGGATTTGTGGAAAACTACTATATTGCTTTTATCTGGGTTTAGGAATAGCGGATTTTGGTCACAGTATGTTTCTAGTATTTTCAACTTCTTCTGAGTACCTTGCCATGAATTACTTAAATGGACAATGTCCTCAGCAAATAGGAACATTATAACCTCTTTGTTTTTTTTTTATTAGAAATCCCAGTCACCCCATTACTTTGGAAATATAATAAAATATCTTAGGCTCTCACCCTGAAGAAGATCTGAGCTAATATTGATGTTTTCAGAAACTTCGTGGCCAACTTTTATTTGCATGCTTGCGTTATCGTATAACATTTTCATTACCCTGATTATTTTTCCACCTAGTCCCACATCAAACAATTTTTGCCACAGCAAATTATGATTTATGGAATCAAACGCATTTTTAAAATCTGCAAATATAGTATATACGTAGCTTCCTTTAGTGCGCAAATTAATATTTATTAGTGAAGAAAGTGTTAAAATGTGTTCTTCGCATCCTCTTCCTTCTCTAAAACCTGCTTGCTCTTCAAGAATCAATTCTTCCATCTCCGCCCATCTCAATATTCTTTGTGACAGCATAGCTGTAAACAATTTCGTAGCATTATTTATTAAGGAGATACCGCGAAAGTTTGTTAAATCCTTTTTGTCCCCTTTCTTGTGGACTAAATGTAATTTTGATATAGACCATAGAGACGGGGGTTTCTCAGTATCCATGATCATATTATAGAGGTTTAGGAGGTTGTGTTCCCATTCAGGAGTTACATTTTTAAAAACTTCATAAGTAATATTATCAAATACAGGAGACTTATTTTTTTTTTGATACAGTATTGTAATTCCTCTAATGAAAAAGGAGTATCTAGGAATGGATGGGTAACAGAAAAGAAATTAACAGTTAATATTGTTTTTTCCCCGTATAACATGTTGTAATATTCTACCCATTGTTTTATTTCTATTTCGATTGTGTGAGTTGAGAGCGGTTTAAGGGATTTGATTACTTTCCAAAATTCTGTACTATTTTTAACGTTTTGAGTTCTGCGCATGCGCCAGTATCGTAAGGTAGCACGTTAGATCTATCCGTATAAAGTGTTATTTTAAACAGTGTTTTAAAATAAGACATCATGTGAAAAACAGTGTGAACAATCTGTTGGAAACTTTGTTTTATTACAGCGTACTAAACGTGAGTAAACAGCTTGTTTATAAACTCTATAAGAGACTATTGTGTTTACGAGTTGCATGAGACTGGCGTGTACTGTGGCCATCTTATCTACTAGCAGTAGTGTACCCCCACTAAGGCTAAGCCAGTGCCTCGTCAGTCGTTGCTGAAGGAGGTGCTACTGGCGCTTTCCTCAAACAGTTACGTATTGTCATACGTAAACCCCGATATCCATATATATATATTTTTTGTTTTCATTCTTTTTGTTTTTTCCTCATAATAATATTTATATGAGCGCGATTTTAGCATGCGATATTTCCATATGGTCCAGTAAAAAGACGAACCCTAAAAGATCAAGAAGTTTACGAAATACTCTCCTAGGAGCTCCCCAGCAAAACAGAAACAAAAACGCGCTCTAATAGAGTCACTCCTCCCGTCACACCAGAGAACTCAATAGATATGGAATCACTACCAGGCCCTTCAACCCAAGTTTTTACCGACGAGTCGCCATTTTTTACACCAAACCCTTACCAAGTTTTAACAAACACATCAGAGTCAAAACTAAATATCAAATTTCACCGACACCTATTAGGCCTTTCGAAGAATTAATGATTGATACCTTACATTATGAACGTCTTTTTATTATAACTATAATAGATCCATTTTCTAAAAATTATTTGCTAGGATAGTTAAATCATGTAATTCCACGAATGTCTTTGATGTCATATCGGATTATTTGTCATTTATTCCTTACCCGATTAGAATCAAAAATGGATTGCGGTAAGAGTTTAAAAAATAATTAATACAAAATTTCTTAGAAAAGTTTAGGAATAGAACCATATTATACAAACTCCCAATCATCCTAATTCCTTAGGATTATTAAAATAAAGCTCAGTCCACATTAATAGAAATTTTAAGATCCGTTAAAGAAGAAAGACAAAATTCCAAATTAGAGACAAATTTAAAACTTGCAGTAATTACTTTAACAATTCCCTCAATCAAAATTTAAAGCTTACTCCTAATGAAATAACATTTGGACTTATAAAGACCCCCATAAATTAGAAGGAATAATTAAAGACAAAAATAGTTAATAAAATATCACGAAGACTTGGACTTAATACATAAAAATATTAAAACTAATATCGGAAAAAGAAAAAGAAATTAGAACCAACAAATTAAACACTAATAGAGAAAATCCTGATATTGAAGACAACCCATATGTTAAAGTCAGAACTAGAAATAAAAATGAAAATCCTTATAAACCTGTTCATAAATTTCAAGATAGAAATAAGACAATCAAAGTACATACTGACAATATACAAAGACAAAGGAAAATTAAGAAAAACCAATTATTTGTTTCAGAGGATGACGGACCTATGGAAATTAATGATAATAATATTTCTGATACCGACGGATACTCTACAGTATAAAATGACTAACGTAGAACATTCTTCAGGTTTTTAGTTACTTTTAGATTACCGGATGCAAAAAATTATTAATAAAAAATATAAACCATTATCCATTATTTAAACTTCACATCGCTAATATTAGAAATAGAAACAGTAGAAAAGGAATTAAAACATTTTAAAATATTTTCTATGGATAACATGTATAATATAATTAATAAACATTGATTTTCTTAAAAAATAAAGTTAATAACATCACTCCTAAGAGACAGAAAAGAGGTCTAGTGAACGGACTAGGCAAAGGCATCAGCTGGATTACTGGGAACTTGAGATTCTGATGACAAAGAGCATTATGACAAAGTCATTGACACCTTAGAAAGAAACTCGTACCACTTAGAACACAATATTGCACATCCGAAGTTAGTATTAATCACAAACTTATAGAAACATTCCAAAATGATATTAAAATTTGGAATAATAAATACCCAACAAGTATCACAAATTCTAAAATCTATGGATAAACCCGATACATCTTTACATTTGGAAGAATTATATAATATACTTAATTATATCACAATACTTGTATTAGATATCGAAAAAATTCATTAGAAACATGTAGACTTGGAATACCACATTCAAATATCATAAGCATACTGACTTAAACGATACAACATTAATTTCACAAGATTTAGAAACAACAACATATATTAAGATATAAACTATTATTGTACTAACCTTAAATTTAAGTAATAGTATGTATTAAATATGCTATTCATAATGATTTAAAATATTGTGTACCACTACTAACCTTATTGATAGTAAACCTTTTATAAAATATATTGATATAATAGATATTTATGTAACATTTAGGATTAGGAAATTACTATTAAAACTAATATCATTCTCATCCTTTATCTTTGCCTGAAACTTCTGTAATTAAACTAGGACAATAATGAATTAATTGTAAATCAAACAAGAAATATGTATATAAATGTAGACACTCTTTCATTCAATCATAAAATTGAGCATATAAGAAAACTTAATATAACTTTAGAAAAAATTAGATTTTTACTAGTATATTATATTATATTTATTATAATAATGTAATCTCTGTATATTACAAAGCCTCAAGCTATGCCAACGAACAACGGAAACAAAATATCACCAGAACCGCCCCCAAAGACATTTAGACCATGGGAAGTTCCTGTTTTTTTTCTCACTGAGTCGAAATCTTCAGAAGGGGAGGAGTTATGGTAAAGAATATTGAAGTGTCAGCAAAATAGTTGGCTCTTCCTCCCAAGCCTGTATATATACCCCCTCTCTTTGTTCCCCATCATTAGTAGCATCTTAGTCTCGTAGTTAACTAAGTTTAATTATATTATATTTCATTTCATGTTAATTGTACACAGACGTAAACCCCGATATCCATATATATATATTTTTTGTTTTCATTCTTTTTGTTTTTTCCTCATAATAATATTTATATGAGCGCGATTTTAGCATGCGATATTTCCATATGGTAATGTCCAGTAAAAAGACGAACCCTAAAAGATCAAGAAGTTTACGAAATACTCCTAGGAGCTCCCCAGCAAAACAGAAACAAACGCTTCCACCAATCAGAGACAATAGCCATTTTTTTACACCAAACCCTTACCACAGACCATACTATCACCCCAAAAGAAATTAAGCCCCCACCCATCTTTGTTAGAAATATTAAAAAAATTGAGCTCCTTTCGGTGCAATTAAATCAAATAGTCGGAACTGGAAAATATACATTTCATAGCCGGACTAATGACACAAAGATTATGCCAGACTCGCCAGAAACGTATAGGAAAATAGTGAAGTATCTGTCAGATACCAAGGCAGATTTCCACACCTACCAACTTCAACAGGAGAGAGCACTTAGAGTGGTAATCCGGCATTTGCACCCATCAACACCAGCCGATGTCATCGAACAAGAACTGACTACTATGGGCTTTAGGGTCAGGCAAGTTATAAATGTTCAAAGAGACAATAAAGACCAGTCGGGTACATCCAACAAAATAGCTTTGCCTCTATTTTTCGTCGACCTTGATAGAACACCTGTGGTTGAAGAAATTTATAACATCAATAGACTTTACTACACAAGGGTAGCCATAGAAAAACCATATCCTAAGCGGGAAATAGTCCAGTGCCACAATTGTCAGGCGTATGGCCACACAAAACGGTATTGCCATCACGTACCACGCTGTGTAAAGTGTGGTGAACAGCACAAATCAGAAGAGTGCAATAAATCTAGGCAAACACCTGCAGTTTGTGCATTATGCCACCAAGGGCACCCAGCCAATTATAAGGGGTGTCAAACATATAAAACAATAAAATCAAGACTACAGACAACCTCTAGAAGGGAAGAGCCGTCCAAACCAAGACAGCCATCCAAAAAAGTTAACACAGCAGTGAGCTTTTCAGAAATGTTAAGAGGCCCAGAACCAACATCATCCTCCCAGAACCAACAACATCCTCAGGCACTGCAGCAAGCTGAACCTGCCTCTTATCAACCCCAAACTCCATATCCTTCCGTTACCCCTCCAAAGCAAAATACCTTTACCACCAACCCAAATTACATCCCATACATCCCTCCTCCTCCAAATTCCTCTGACCTCACCAACATACTCTCTTCTTTCCTCACTGAGTTCAAATCCATAGTTACCCCTCTCATAACCCTGCTTTCTACTGCTCTATCACACTTTGTAATCCCACCACCTAGAAATCCCTAAATGTCACCATTTAAGACCCTTACGATCCTCCTATGGAACGCAAAAGGTGTTCGAAACCACACTCACGAACTAACTACTTTATTACATGACAGACAGATCGACGTAGCCTTGATTACCGAAACAAGACTAACCAACAAACGACTACTTAACATACCTCAGTACGAAATATATCGGACTGACCACCCAGATGGAACCGCTCATGCTGGATCCGCTGTCATCATCCACCAATCCCTCGCCCACTACCTATTTCCCCTACCAGTTCATGATTTCCTTCAATCCTCTGCTGTAAAAATCCAAACACCTTTCTTTCCTATAACTATTGCGTCAGCGTATTCCCCTCCTAACAAACCCATTTCCGTATCCCACTACTCTTCCTTTTTAAATTACTTAGGACAACACTTTATTTTAGGAGCAGACCTAAATGCCAAACACCAGCAATGGGGAGTCAGAACAACCAACTCCCGTGGGCGAACACTGCTGTCTGCACTAAATTCTTGTCCTTGCAAAATCCTCTCTCCCGATTCTCCCACATATTGGCCTACCGATCCTAATCGTAATCCTGATCTTCTTGACTTTTTTATCCACAAAGGGCTAGAGCCACTTAATCATTCCATTACCCGCCTAGACGACTTATCATCAGACCATAGCCCATTAATCTTAAGCCTATCCGTATCACCGATTCCCAAATCACCCTTCCCTTCATTTATCAGAGGCCCAGTAAATTGGAAACACTTCCAACAAATCCTAACCGACCAAATTGACCTCAGAGTTTCCTTAAAAACCCCGGAAAACCTGGATGATGCTATTCACTCCATCACTACAAAAATCTAGCAAGCCGCTTGGACAGCATCTTTACCGAATAATACTCCTAAAACCCCTAAAAAAAACCCATTACCACAAAACCTTTTAGACCTCCTCCATGCCAAGCGCCATTATAGAGCAATGTGGCAACGCACAAGACATCCATCCGATCGTTGCACGTATAATTACTATACAAAACTCGTTAAGCGCGAATTGGCTTCCTTCAGATCCAAGTCATTCAACACCTACCTCTCGTCCCTTTCCACACATGATAATTCCCTCTGGAATATAACAAACAAAATCCTAAAATCCAAGCCCATCTCCCATCCCCTCCGAAGAGGTGATGGCTCATGGGCCGCATCAGACATAGAAAAAGCAGAGGAACTAGCCAATCACACCTCTCCCAAACATTTACACCAAATCCTGGACCTTATCCTAATCTATCCAGTTCAGTCGAAGAGTTCTTATCTTCCCCCATTCCACTCTCCCTACCTCCCAGAGCAGTTACCCCCTCTGAGGTCAAATTCCAGATTCGAAAACTAAATCAAAGAAAATCCCCTGGCTATGACCTCCTTACTCCTCAAATCCTCCGCCAACTTCCACATAAAGCAATAATGTTCCTTACCTATATATATATAATTGCATCCTACGCACAACCCACTTTCCTGTCCTGTGGAAAAACTCCATCATAATAACTTTCCTAAAACCAGGTAAACCTCCTAACAACACTTCATCATTTATGCCAATTAGCCTACTTCCCATCCTATCTAAAATATTCGAAAAAATCCTGCTTAAGCGTATCCTATCCATACTTGACGCACATAGTTTCCCCTCCCATCAATTTGGATTCCGTCCAATGCACTCAACAGTCCAACAAGGCCTCCGCCTTGTTGAACATGTGTCCTCTGGTCTGGAAAGAAAGCAATACTGCTCGGGTGCCTTTCTGGACATAGCTCAAGCTTTTGACCGGGTCTGGCACACCGGGTTGCTTTTTAAACTTAAGAGCATACTACCACAAACCCTCTACCTCATCCTACATTCCTACCTTACAAATCGCTCCTTCCGAGTTCGATGTGGCTCTGAATTTTCTGACTGCTATCCTATCCGAGCCGGAGTTCCTGAAGGCAGCGTTTTGTGTCCTGTCCTTTACATCCTCTTCACTGCTGATATTCCTACCACTCCCGACACGTTCCTTGCAACCTTCGCTGACGATACAGCGATACTATCTTCCCATAATGATCCCAAAACAGCCTCTTCTAACCTACAACATCACCTTTCAAAAATTGAACTATGGTGCAACATATGGAGAATAAAAGTTAATGAATCTAAATGCACCCACATGACTTTTACTCTACGCCGTAGTTCCTGCCCAACTGTCCTATTCAATAAGATCCCATTACCCAAATCTGATACAGTGCGATATCTTGGTTTCACCTTAGACAAAAGACTCACTTGGAACCCACATACTAGACTTAAAAGACAAGAACTTAACAGAAGATTCGGCCAACTATACCCCATACTATGCAAGACTTCAAAACTTTCAATAGACAACAAGCTTTTAATTTACAAGACTATCCTAAAGCCTATCAGGACCTACGGACTAGAAATTTGGGGATCAGCAAAACACTCGAACATCAAACGTATCTAATCCTTCCAATCCAAATTCCTGAGAACCATAACTAATGCCCCCTACTATGTCTCCAACAAAACCTTACATAACGATCTTAATATACCTTTTGTCCTACAATCCATACCTGTCAAATTTTCAAAATTCCATCAAAAACTTTCCCATCATCCTAATCCACTAGCACGATCTCTATCTAGCTCCACTCACCTCTATAATCCTCCTCGTAGGTTAAAAAGGCAGTGGCCTCGAGATATATTATAAAATTCGACATGGAGTCCTGGCAATGGCCAGCTTCTCTACTCATGCTTCGAGTGACTGTGCTATAGCGCTCTCACTCAGCCTACATTGGTATTATCTACACCAGTAACGCAGCTGAGAAAGAAGCGCTGGGGTCTCTCAGGACCTGGCTTGTCCCTCCATAAGTGGAGGAACAAGTCTCGTTGGGGGATCCCTCGGATTTGTATATATTGTAAATAAAGTACAAATGTATTTTTAAGGTTTAATTTAATTTTTTTTTTTTTTTTAATTTAAATTTTATTTTTTATTATTATTTTTTTTATTTATTTATTTTTCTATTGTATTATATATTATATGGAGATTATTTACTTATTCTATTTTATTGTATTTTATTTTGTATCTTTTCTTTGTATTTATTTCTTGTAAATATTGTGTGAATGCATCATAAGCCATCCATATTACTTATTGCCCACATCGAGGCAGATTGTAATACTTTCTTTAAATAAATGTTTTCAAATAAAAAATTTTTTTTAACGTTTTGAAGTTTGTTTATAATATCAGTACGGTAGTCAGCTTTCTTAATATGTATTATTTTCCTATATTTTTTTTTTAGCAATTAAATATTCTTGAACCGAATTTTCTTCATAATTTCTTTTGATCATTAAAGTATATTTTTTGTGATACAATCTCTTTAATTGCTTACATCCGAGGTCAAACCATATTTTTTTTTTTTTGTGAATTAGTATTATTATTAGGATATTTTTTCAGCTTCATTAGTTGTGATTTTATAAGTGAATCTGTAAGGCAGGCAATCATATTTTCGTATATCTTGTTGGTGTCATTATCATTGTAATAAATCCTGTTAGATGTTTGAAGATTTTTATAATATTCTTTAGTCTTGTTTTTGTCCCACTGTGCTGAAATTTTCATTGATTTTGATTCCTGTTGAACTATGTCTTTTTTATTGCGGTTGGTCGTATTTAAAATTGAGATATTGCAGCCTAAATGGTCGGATTCATCGGAAAAGGCAGTTATCTTTAAATCTTGAAATATGGTAAAACAATTTTCATTTATCCAGATTAAATCTATTGTATTTTTTCCTTTGCTTGAAATATACGTGTATTTGCCTGGTCTGTCTGAAACAGTCTGCCCATTACATAAAAAAAAAACATGAGATTCTATTAATTCAACAAGTAATCTTCCGCGGCGATTAGCGTTTAAATGGTTGACTTTTCTTTTGGAGTAAAGTAACGAGTTTTCAAATAAATCATCTTCTACATCATTCAAACTACCCACATGAGAATTAAAATCTCGTCTAATCTCGAGAATTAAGATCACGTCATTGGGTGGAAAATTAATTATTATGTTATTTAGCACACACTCTAGGTTGTCTAAATAAATATCAAAATCACAGCCCGGTGGTAAATATATGTTAGCTAATGTAATCAATTTGTTATTTAAAAAGAAATTTTTTATTATAAAATATTGGTCAGATTCAATAAGAGATACATCTTTTGTCAAATTCCTATGTAATTAAGCCGGCACTGGCTCTTCCAGAAGTTTTAGTTTTTATTGCATTGCTTACAAAAGGGATATATTCTCCTAGCCAAATTGAAGTTTTAAAATTACTATTTGTTAACCATGTTTCTACGATACAAATTGCTAATGGTTTTTCAGAAATATTGGCTTAAGAGGGATTTATATTCCAAATATATTTAGATATCACATATATTACAAAATATATATTTTTTTTTCTCATTTTATTGAAATTTACAACTGTACAATATATACATCTAGTAAATAGGTTGATTATGATTACAACAACATGCCTAAACTTGAAAAGGACTACTCATCAGTAGCACTTCAATATAAATCTACACTAGAAGTTCTCTAGGCCATCTTCTTTTCTGACGCCTCGGAGGATTATCGGGAATGGATTAGGAAGCAAGTTGAGAGACTAGTGGATTTGAGTGGTTATGAAGCTTACTATAGAAGGATAGGTATCTGGTCTGAGCTAAATCAGCAACAAATGGGACATTAAGATCTTTATGGATAAGTTCGTTTTTAACAAAGTAGGGAGCATTAAGGATTTTTCGAAGGATTTTGGATTGTAAGGATTGGATACGGGAAGAATTAGAAGGTTTAGTTGAGCCCCAAAGCTCAATTCCATATGTCCAAATAGGTCTGATAACTGTCATGTAAATGAGTCTTTTGTAGTAAATCGGAAGGTTTGAACGTTTGTCTAATAAATGTTGTAGAAGTCGAAAACGACGAGCGGTTTCCTGTCGTTTTAGTCTTGTATGTGGATTCCAAGTCAGACGTTTGTCTAGTTGGAGTCCTAGATAGCGGATCTGTTCAACAGGGATCAGTGGGATATTATGAAAGGATACGGTTGGACAGGAAGTCGTAGGTTTACGGCGAAGGGTAAAGGTTATTTGATGTGATTTGCTTAGATTTATTTTAATTCTCCAATTTTGACACCATTCTTGAAGGTTGATGAGATGAAATTGGAGTGTTTGTGAAGCATTGAAGGGATCATTATTTACTGATAACACACATGTGTCATCAGCATACGTGGTGAGGACGGTGCAAGGATGGATCGGGATATCTGCTGTATACACCGTGTAGAGGATGGGACCTAGGATACTACCTTGAGGAACACCGGCAGTTTGGACAAAGAGGGAAGAATAGGAAAGGTTATGGTTAACTTTGAACTGTCTGTCACTGAGATAGGAGCGGATAATAAGGAAGTATGTAGGAGGAAGAAATTTACAGAGTTTGTAAAGCAGTCCCTGGTGCCAGACTCGGTCAAAAGCTTGTTCTACGTCGAGAAAGGCTCCAGTGCAGTACATTCCGCGCTCCAATACAGACGAGACAACGTCCACCACACGATGGCATTGCTGGATAGTGGAGTGTGACGTTCGGAAACCAAACTGGTGGTCTGGGATAATATGATTGGAATCTAGGATGGGATACAAGCGTTTCAGAATGAGTTTTTCCAGGATTTTGCCCATTATGGGCAAGAGTGATATTGGACGATATGAGGATGGGAGTTCAGGTGGCTTTTTGGGCTTAGGAATCATCTTTATTATAGATAATTTCCAAGGATCAGGGAAATATGTGGTGCGGAGTACAGAATTATATATATATGTGAGGAATAGGATTGCTTTCTGAGGAAGGAGTTTTAGGATATGGGCTGTAATAAGGTCATGTCCAGGAGCTTTGTTGGAAGGTAATCTGAGGATAATGTTCGATACTTCTGAAGGATGGAAAGCTTTAGGAGGAGGAGTCATTTGAAGCGGAATGTTTAGTTCTGCTTCAATACATTCAACGTGGGCAGGATTGATTACGCCAGGATGGGGGTTAAACGTTTTAAAGAGGTGAAGACCGAAAATTTGGGATTTGTCCTCGTCCGATCTTGTCCAGGTTTGAGAGTCTATTAGGAGTGGGTGATTAAAATTTTTGTAACCAAGGAGTTTTTTCGTCGTTATCCATAATGACTTGTCTAAAGTATTGAGATTTTGAGTATGGTTATGTAGGTTTTGGATTTTAAACTTTCTGATTTCTGTCTTCAGTTTGATCGTTAAATTGTTGTAATTATGTTTGTCTGATGGGTATCTTGTACGATGCCACTTCGCCCTCGCTCTGCGTTTTTCTGTCATTAAGGAGCGAATATGCTGTGGTAAGGTATACTGTTGACTATGAGGATATTTTGGAGGTAAGGTGTTTTCAGTTATACTATTTTGTATTGATGATGTAAGTTTGTCAATTGCTGTGTTAATATCTTCTTTTGTTTTAAGGGGAACTTTCAGGTCCAATTTATTTTCTAGATCGAATCGAAATCCGTCCCAGTCTACACGTCCTCTAATCAGTCTAGGAAGGGAGGGTTTAAGAACGGGATTTGAATGCAAGAGAAGCAGAACAGGGCTGTTATCTGAGGAAAGGTCGTCCAGGGATTTGATGATGGTTTGAGAAGTGGAAATTTGGGAAGAAATGACGATATCGAGGATATCAGGACGTTTTTTGAGGGATGTAGGCCAATAAGTAGGATTTAAGGGTGAGAGGACAGAATAACAGTTGGATGTTGTAATGCGGGATAAGATGCTGCCACGGGAGTTGGATGTTCGACAACCCCATCGCTGGTGTTTGGCGTTGTAGTCTCCTCCAGCAATAAAACGCGGTCCGAGGGATCGGAATAAGGAGTCAAGATGGTTGCATGAAAGGTAATTGCCAGGAGGGCAGTATACAGCTGAAAATGTTATGTGAAAAGGGCGAGTAGAAATGGATACTGAGGTGGATTGAATGGTGTCAGTTGGAGTAGAAGGAATAAGAGAATAGGATACTGATTTGTGGATAAGGATACAAGATCCGCCATGAGAGGTGTTGTCTGGGTGGTCTGATCTGTAAGTAGTGTAGTCTCGTATGTAAAAATATAAACGTTGAGTAAAGTGAGTTTCGGTCAGCAGGGCAATGTCTATTTTATTGTCATGGATAAATATGTCTAGTTCGTCTCGGTGATTTTGTAGTCCGTTGGCATTCCATAAAATGATAGCTAGAGGCTTAGCGTTCATCTTGCTACATTAAATGGAATTTCTGTTAGTGCTGTGGTGAGTAGCGTAATTAGCGGTCTGATGGTGTCTTGTAGTTCTCGAAGGAATGAGGAGAAGATGGTAGAGATATCGGTAGGATTTTGGTAGGGAAGGGGAACTAAATAATAGGTTTGGGGTGGATTATTTAATACAATTGGATTGTTGGTTGGGGGCTGCGGTATTCGAGAGATACAAGGTGCAGATTCAAGTTGTATTGGAGCTTGAGTTGTAGGATTGATCGATACATGATGTTGGACAGGCAGTGTTGGTTGCTTTGGGGGTAGTAATTTTACTTTTAAAGGTACTTACTCTCTCTCCTGAACTCCGTCTAGGAAATTCCATAATACCTTACACAAACTCTCATAGATTCTTAGGAATGATATTAGATCGTAGATTAACTTGGGACTCTCACATCTCCACCCTAAAATCAACATCCACAAAGAGACTAACCATATTAAAATATCTTAGTGGTACTTCTTGGGGTTCCGACAGAGTAACATTAATAAAAATATATCGCTCTATAATTTGCTCCAAACTAGATTATGGCTGTTTTATTTATGGTTCTGCCCGACTCCGAATAGTAAATAAAATTAATACCGTCCATCATACTGGGATTCGTTTAGCGACAGGAGCGTTTCGAACAAGTCCTATTCTTAGTTTGTGTTGTGAAGCAGGAATACCACCCTTGTCATTCAGAAGGAAAAAGTTAGCAATTAACTATATCTCCAAACTTCTACCTTATCCCGAACACCCAGCACACAAATACATTTTTAAACCCAGATTCACCAAAGCATTTGGAAAAATGTCGAACTCAACACTCCCTTTATCAGAAAGAGAAAATATGGCCATTAAATTCCTCAAAGAATCACCTGTGCACAAACAAGAAGTTCATACCCCTCCATGGACAATCAAATCGCCCAAAACACTGCTTCATTTAACCCGACTTTCCAAAAATAATACTTCTCCTTGTGAATACAAATCCGAATTTGCCCGTCTACTTAAAAATATACCAGAACCTTTCGTAATCTATACTGACGGATCTAAATCTGACGATTCAACTGCATCTTCCTTTGTTACCCACAACTCCACTCATAAAATAAAATTACACAAATTATACAATATATATACAGCAGAACTTAATGCAATAGCATCAGCACTTCACTACTCCATATCAATAAAACAAAACAACATCGCAATAGTAACAGATTCACTAAGTTCACTAAAAGGTTTAAATAACATGTATCCCAAACATCCAGTCATCTTAAAAATCCACTACTTCCTCAGTATACTGCAAAATTTGGGAAAGTCGGTCGACTTTATCTGGGTACCAAGTCACATTGGAATTATTGGCAACGAACTTGCAGACACAGCAGCGAAGCAAGCACTTACACTCCCAGGTCGTGGCATTGCTTTTCTAACACCTCAGGAAATGAGCCATCCCCTCAAAATTAAAATAATTGAAAATTGGCAATGCACGTGGAACGAAAGCCTACCAAACAAGCTGAAAACAATAAAAAAGTCAGTAAATCCTTGGGTCACATCAAGTCGTCTAAATCGCAGAGAGGAGGTTGTCATGACCAGATTGAGAATAGGCCATACAAAGTTAACACATTTACATATCATTATGAAACAACCACCACCTAAATGTCAGCATTGCAATAGCTCTTTAACAGTTAACCACATATTTCAGGAATGTTTCTTTTATCTACCAAAACTAACTAAATTAGGGCTTACAACAATTATCTCGGACGTTCTTGGCAATGACGAATCTAAAGTTAAATCAGTCTTAAATTTCCTAAAGGAAAATGAACTACTGAAAAAATTTTAATTGATTTTCATAATTATTATTAAATTTCTATTTTTATTTATTTCCTATTTACTTTTATTTTATTTCCTTCTTTATTTCTTTTTGGAAATTTATTTAATTTCTTAGGGTTCGGATAATGGCTGGGGGGAGGGGGGCGCTTCCTGGGGTCGGGGCGGATCGGTCCCGCTTGGTGGGAAATGCGACATGGCTGCTTGGGCTAGTTATGCTCCGAACCTTGTGAGGATTTGGACTTTTCCATGTAGAAATGTAAATGGTTTTTATCCACATCCTACTTATAAGCTTCGTATATAATTTAAATAGAAGAAAATATGTATTCATATAAATAAGCAAGCCGTGGCGCATTTCCTGCTCGGCGGGTGCGGCTCATCAGACCCATATATTAAATTGATATAAAGTCACGTAAAATACCAATGCCAGCACACCAAATCCTCGTACTGTTGTGAAATCCAAGTTTTTTGGCACATTTTTCGTTATTACCCGAAAACTATTCTTCTGATCCAATATTTATTTTTTTCAGCTGATAGCTGACTAAATTTCCAATCAGACCCAAAAATTAAATTGATATGAAGTCACGTAAAATACCAATGCCAGCACACCAAAACCTTATACTGTTGTGAAATCCAAGTTTTTTGGCACATTTTTCGTTATTACCCGAAAACTATTCTTCTGATCCAATATTTATTTTTTTCAGCTGATAGCTGGCTAAATTTGCAATCAGACCCATACATTGAATTGATATAAAGGCAAGTAAAATACCAATTCCAGCACACCAAATCCTCTTACTGTTGTGAAATCCAAGTTTTTTGGCACATTTTTTGTTATTACCCCAAAACTATTCTTCCGATCCAAAATTTAATTTTCTCAAGTGATTGCTGACTAATTTTGCAATCAGACCCAAAAATTAAATTGATATAAAGTCACGTAAAATACCAATGCCAGCACACCAAAACCTCGTACTGTTGTGAAATCCAAGTTGTTTGACACATTTTTCGTTATTACCCCAAAAATTTTCTTCCGATCCAAAATTTATTTTTCTCAACTAATAGCTGACTAAATTTCCAATCAGACCCGAAAATTAAATTGATATGAAGTCACGTAAAATACCAATGCCAGCACACCAAAACCTTGTACTGTTGTGAAATCCAAGTTTTTTGGCACATTTTTCGTTATTACCCGAAAAACTATTCTTCTGATCCAATATTTATTTTTTTCAGCTGATAGCTGGCTAAATTTGCAATCAGACCCATACATTGAATTGATATAAAGTCAAGTAAAATACCAATGCCAGCACACCAAATCCTCGTACTGTTGTGAAATGCAAGTTTTTTGGCACATTTTTTGTTATTACCCCAAAACTATTTTTCCGACCCACAATTAATTTTTCTCAACTGATAGCTGACTAAATTTTCAATCAGACCCATACATTAAATTGATATAAAGTCATGTAAAATACCAATGCCAGCACACCAAAACCTCGTACTGTTGTGAAATCCAAGTTTTTTGACACATTTTTCGTTATTACCCCAAAAATTTTCTTCCGATCCAAAATTTATTTTCTCAACTGATAGCTGACTATATTTTCAATCAGACCCATATATTAAATTGATATAAAGTCACGTAAAATACCAATGCCAGCACACCAAATCCTCGTACTGTTGTGAAATCCAAGTTTTTTGGCACATTTTTCGTTATTACCCCAAAACTATTCTTCCGATCCAAAATTTATTTTCTCAACTGATAGCTTACTATATTTTCAATCAGACCCATATATTAAATTGATATAAAGTCACGTAAAATACCAATGCCAGCACACCAAATCCTCGTACTGTTGTGAAATCCAAGTTTTTTGGCACATTTTTCGTTATTACCCCAAAACTATTCTTCCGATTCAAAATTTATTTTCTCAACTGATAGCTGACTATATTTTCAATCAGACCCATATATTAAATTGATATAAAGTCACGTAAAATACCAATGCCAGCACACTAAAACCTCGTAATGTTGTGAAATCCAAGTTGTTTGACACATTT
Organism: Euschistus heros; assembly: GCA_003667255.2. NCBI lineage: Eukaryota > Metazoa > Arthropoda > Insecta > Hemiptera > Pentatomidae > Euschistus > Euschistus heros. The sequence continues at coordinate 340,859 of RCWM02000824.1, forward strand.
TTCGTTATTACCCAAAAAATTTTCTTCCGATCCAAAATTTATTTTTCTCAACTAATAGCTGACTAAATTTCCAATCAGACCCAAAAATTAAATTGATATGAAGTCACGTAAAATACCAATGCCAGCACACCAAAACCTTGTACTGTTGTGAAATCCAAGTTTTTTTGGCACATTTTTCGTTATTACCCGAAAACTATTCTTCTGATCCAATATTTTTTTTTTTTCAGCTGATAGCTGGCTAAATTTGCAATCAGACCCATACATTGAATTGATATAAAGTCACGTAAAATACCAATGCTAGCACACCAAATCCTCGTACTGTTGTGAAATCCAAGTTTTTTGGCACATTTTTCGTTATTACCCCGAAACTATTCTTCCGATCCAAAATTTATTTTATCAACTGATAGCTGACTATATTTGCAATCAGACCCATATATTAAATTGATATAAAGTCACGTAAAATACCAATGCCAGCACACTAAAACCTCGTAATGTTGTGAAATCCAAGTTTTTTGGCACATTTTTCGCTATAACCCCCAAACTATTTGTTTTATCCAAAATTTATTTTTTTCAATAAAGCTTACTAAATTTACAATCAAATCAAATTATATAATGATGAATGAATCCCGCAAAATACCCACGCTAGCCCACTGTAACATGTAAAATTGTTATGTTTTTACTAAAACATACACATTTAGCCTGCTGGCATGGATTTCAATTAAATATTCATGTATAAAATGGATATCAAATTTAGTCAACTTTCAGTTGAAAAGAGTAAATTTTGGTTTAGACAAATTGTTTTGGACTAATATCGAAAAATAATCTAAATAATTTGTATTTAACAACAGAACTTGTTTTTAGCGTGCTGGCACGGGTATTTTACAGAGCTTGATCAAAGTTTTATATATGGGGTCTGATTGCAAATTTAGTCAGGTATCAGTTGAGAAAAATAAATTTTGGATTGGACGAGAAGTTTTGGGGTTGTAATGAAAAATGTACCAAAAAACTTGGATTTTACAACAGTTCGGGGTTTTAGCGTGCTGGCATGGGAACTTTACATGACTTTATATAAATTTCATATATGAGGTCTGATAGAAAATTTAGCCAGCTATCAATTGAAAGAATAAATAAATTTTGGATCGGACGAATAGTTTTGGTTTTATAACTAAATATGTGCCAAAAACTTTAACTTTACAATAGTACGGATTTCTAGCGTGCTGGTATGGGTATTTTAAATAACTTTATATACATTATATAGATAAATTCTATTATATTATACAAATAAATCATGTTCAAAAAGTTCACTGTTGGACGAAAAGGATGTGAGTTTTGAACAATGTCAGCCGGTGTGACGCCTTCACAAGGATTTAGAGTTTTGTCTGCCGGGGCTTAGCCCTCTCCAAATTTTGGCAGACAACGTTTTTTGTCATCTATGGAGTATGCAGTTTCTTGTGTGCTTCAAATAAATCGTCTTCAAATTATCCACTTTTGGACTGAAAAAACGCGAATTTTGAATTTTGTCTGCCGGTGCTTAGCCCCCTCCAAATTTTGGCAGACAACCTTTTTTGACATCTAAGAAATATGCAGTTTCTTGTGTGCTTCAAATAAATCGTCTTCAAATTGTCAACTTTTGGACTGAAAAACGCGGATTTTGAATTTCGTCTGCCGGTGCGACGCCCCCTGCAAATTTTGGCAGACAACGTTTTTTGTCATCTAGTGAGCATGCAGTTTCTTGTATGCTTGAAATAAATCGTCTTCAAATTGTCCACTTTTGGACTGAAAAAACGCGGATTTTGAATTTTGTCTGCCGGTGCGACGCCCCTCCAAATTTTGGCAGACAACGGTTTTTGTCACCTAGTGGGTTTGCAGTTTCTTGTTTGCTTTAAATAAATCATCTTCAAATAATATCATATTTTGATATTTGCTACCCCCTTTCGGAGGTCGCCATTTTGAAACGCCCCCCCTTTGAGTTGGCAGACAAGTGCAAATTGATTGCTGAGGGTGGACATTTAATGGCTGTATGTCTAAAAGTTTTCTTCAAATAAGTCATGAAATTTGGCCTCGGCTCTTGGACTATTACTCAGTGCATCAAATTTGATGAGCAGAGAAACAAATTCTTAGGTACATACATTTCTGAATCATTGACTATCGAGGAAATCTTCAATGTAGATTATATTAAAAAATTAAATAAACTATATTATTTCGTAATATGTTGTACCATTAATTGAAAAGCTAAATGTGGTTTTTTTTTGGAATAGGGTTCTAACCAGAGTTGGGCAAAATGTAATTGAAATATATTCTATGAATTACGATTACACTGTAATTGTAATCCCGGCCGGGATTACATTACATGTTATAATGCAATTACTTCATGAATTACGATTACAATGTAATTCAATTACGGATTACATAATTGGATTACAGATTTCGATTAATTGTAATTCAAGGGATGAATTATTTGAAAATTTAGTTCGATTACAATATTTCTTCCATTAAATAGGCAAATAAATTTCGGAATATCAGTTTAGACCTCTACCATTTACGTTTTAAATTTTCTTTTACTGTTAACGGTTTTGAACTATCGCCATCTTTCCTCAGGGGCAGGAGTGGGGGGACTATATTTCTAAATTTAGAACGGCTCGCCCAATCTTAATAAAATTTAATGGTTACGTTTCATTTGTACTTATTAGCGTATATTTGAGGTTTTAACAGTTTTACTAGTTAGTGGGGGGGGGGGGGGGGGGGGGGGGGGGGGGGGCTATATTTCTAAATTGAGAACGGCTTGCCGATTTTAACAGTTTCTTAGTAACAGTATATAATTTACGTTCTGAATATTGAATGGAATTCACCATAAATCTTAATTAAGTTATTTTTGAAAATAAATTAAAATGTAAAATATAAAATTTTCAAAATGTAATAATAAAGTTGAACACATTTACCTAAATGAATTGGACAATTAATAATGTTTGTTATATTTAAACAACGAAGTTGAATCACACTAATTACAATGTAATAAATAATTAACTAGCGATAATATGAACTATCACTAGAAATGATTTTAAATCTGGATATATTTTTTTGGTAATGACTTTAATTAAAATATATATATAATAGGGTTCTAACCAGAGTTGGGCAAAATGTAATTGAAATATATTCTATGAATTACGATTACACTGTAATTGTAATCCCGGCCGGGATTACATTACATGTTATAATGCAATTACTTCATGAATTACGATTACAATGTAATTCATCAATGTAATTCAATTACGGATTACATAATTGGATTACAGATTTCGATTACTAGTATTTCAAGGGATGAATTATTTGAAAATTTAGTTCGATTAAAATATTTCTTCCATTAAATAGGCAAATAAATATCGGAATATCAGTTTAGACCTCCACCATTAATATATATATATATATATATATATATATATATATATACGTATAAATATTTTAATAAATACTATAAATATTTTTCAAAAAAACTTAAAAATTTTAATTCTATTTCAGAAAATTTGAGTCTGTAACATAGCTTTATACTTAATTTTATTCAATTTAGATTTATGTTAAATTTCATTCAATATTTAGAACTTAAATATTATACTGTAATTAAAAACTGTTAAAATCGGCCGAGCTATTCTCAATTTAGAAATATAGCCCCCCCCCCCCCCAACACCCCAATAATTAGGAAAACTGTTAAAACCTCAAATATACGCTAATAAGAACAAAAGAAATATAAAATTAAATTTCATTAAGATCGGATGAGCCGTTCTCAATTTAGAAATATAGCCCCCCCCCCCCCACTCCCCACTAATTCGTAAGACTGTTAAAACCTCAAATATACGCTAATAAGTACAAAAGAAACATAACTAATCAATTTCATTAAGATCGGACGAGTCGTTCTCAATTTAGATATATTGCCCCCCCCCCCCCCCCCCCCCACCCCCCACTAATTAGTAAAACTGTTAAAACCTGAAATATACACTAATAAGTACAAAAAAAACATCACTATTTAATTTCATTAAGATCGGACGAGCCGTTCTCAATTTAGATATATTGCCCCCCTCTCCCCCCCCCCTACTAATTAGTAAAACTGTTAAAACCTCAAATATACGCTAATAAGTACAAAAGAAACATAACAATTAATTTTCATTAAGATCGGACGAGCCGTTCTCAATTTAGATATAGATTAGGAAATATGTACAAGGAAGGAATTGGCGAAGTTTATAAAGCAGACCTGAGTGCCATACTCGGTCAAAAGCCTGTTCAACGTCAAGAGACACCCGTGCAGCACATCTTGCGCTCCAATGCAGATGAGATAATGTCCACCACACGATGGCATTGTTGGATAGTGAAATGAGACTGGCGAAATCCAAACTGGTGATCGGGAATAATGTGATTGGAATCAAGGATGGGATAAAGGCGTTTCAAAAGGAGCTTTTCAAGGATTTTGCCCATGATAGGTAGGAGAGAAATAGGTCGGTACGAGGAAGGGTTTTCGGGTGGTTTTTTAGGTTTTGGGATTATTTTTATTATTGATGATTTCAAGGAATCGGGAAAATATGTTGTACGGATGACAGCATTATAAACGTAGGTTAGGAATAATACTGCTTTCCTTGGAAGGTATTTGAGTATTCTTGAAGTGATAAGGTCGTGTCCAGGAGCTTTATTGGAAGGTAATTTACGAATGATGGCTATTTTTTCTAAAGGGTGGAAGGTTTTAGGAGGAATGGTCATTTGGAGAGGAATAGCCAGTTCTGCTTCAATAAATTCTACATGGCTAGGATTTAAGACGAGGTTTAAAAATATTGTGTAAGTGTTCACCAAATACCTGCGATTTCTCTAAATCAGATTTGGTCCAGGTTTGAGCTGAAGTAGGGAGAGGATGATTGAAGGTTTTGAATTTTAACAGTCTTTTGGTTGTGTTCCATAATGATTTATCGGAAACAGTTAGTTGTTCAGTTTGTTTTTGTAAATTTTCAAATTTTAGTTTTTTAAGTTCTGTTTTGTCAGTTGGATATCGAGTTCTACGCCATTTGGCCCTAGCGCGATGTTTCTCTACTAATAATATGCGAATATTCTGTGGTAAGGTACTTTCTGAAGTTTTAAATCTATTTTGTGAAGTGTTTTCTGTTATGCAGGTTTGTATTGAATTTGTAAGATGTTCTATTGCCTTATCTATTTGTTTACATGTTTTTAGTGGAGTTTTTAAGTCAATTTGGTTTTCTAAAGCCGAACGGAATTTGTCCCAGTCTACTCGTCCAGTTATTAAGTATAGAGGAGAAGGTTTGATAATAGGAGTAGAATGTAATGTAAGCAAAACTGGGCTATGATCTGAGGAAAGGTCATCTAAGGAATCTACTGTTGTTTGGGAAGTAGGAATTTGAGAGGTGACAAATATGTCGAGAATATCTGGGCGTTTTCTTAGGGATGTATGCCAGTAGGTAGGACTGTTAGGTGAAAGAATGGGGTAATTGTTTAAGAATGATACATGGGAAAGTATACTACCTCGGGAATTTGATGTTCTACAGCCCCATAGGTGGTGTTTAGCGATGTAATCCCCACCTGCGATGAAGCGCCGCCCAAAGGATTGGAATAAGGATTGCAGAATATTTTGGGAAAGGCTATTTCCTAGAGGACAATATACAGCTGAAATAGTAAAGTTAAATGGTAGGGTGGATAGGATTAGTGAGGTAGACTGAATGGTGTCAGTTGGAGAGGAAGGAATCAAGGTGTGGGTTAGTGATCTATGGATAAGAATGCAAGTACCACCGTGGGCTGTCGGGGTGGTCAGTTCTGTAAGTGATATAGTCTTTGATGTGGAAATAAGAGGTAGGCGTCAGGTGGGTCTCGGTAATTAGGGCAATGTGAATGTTATTGTCGTGTAAGAATACGTCTAGTTCATTTCTGTGATTGAGCAAACCATTTGCGTTCCATAAAAGAACTACCAAGGAGTTTTGGATCATCGAGGAACAATGGACGTGATTTCTGACAGGGCTCTTGTGAGAAGGGTAACTAAGGGTCTGATAGTTTCTTGGAGTTCACGGAGGAAGGATGAAAGAATCGATGAAATATCACCAAGACTTTGGGAGGAAGTAGGATAGGGTTCTGATATTTGAAACGGATGATTACACTGTCTTGAAGACGGTACCTGGAATGGGATTTGGCTTGGATATTTTTCAGGAGATAGGGTTTGCCCATGTGTTTGTACTGGAGGTTTGATCTGTTGGTTTACTTGTTGTGGTGTCTGTTGACTAGTTGATGGGGAAGGATTGATTATTTTGGGAAGTCGGGATGGAAAGGATGTTTGAGGCGCCTGATTTTGTGACCGTCGATTTCTTCGTTCGACCGTCGTGAATTCATTAGTTGGTTGAGTCTGAGATGACCCTGCTGCTGAGGTCGATGGCTGAGGTTCTGCTAGTTGAACGGCTGAATGGTTGTTGATATTGAGGCTGTTGTGCTTTGGATGTTGAAGGAAGTGAAGGGAAGTCTTTGTGAGAGCTATTGATGACTGGGATGTTTTGATTCTGGGAGGATGATCCTACAGTTACGGATGTATGAGGAACTGAATTTCTATTTGTTGCTGAGTAGGTGCTTCTTTGATTTTGCCTAAGTTTGTATCTGATTGAAAATATAGTCAGCTATCAGTTGAGAAAATAAATTTTGGATCGGAAGAATAGCTTTGGGGTAATAACGAAAAATGTGCCAAAAAACTTGGATTTCACAACAGTACGAGGATTTGGTGTGGTAGCATTGGTATTTTACGTGACTTTATATCAATTCAATGTATGGGTCTGATTGCAAATTTAGCCAGCTATCAGCTGAAAAAAAAAATATTGGATCAGAAGAATAGTTTTCGGCTAATAACGAAAAATGTGCCAAAAAAACTTGGATTTCACAACAGTACAAGGTTTTGGTGTGCTGGCATTGGTATTTTACGTGACTTCATATCAATTTAATTTTTGGGTCTAATTGGAAATTTAGTCAGCTATTAGTTGAGAAAAATAAATTTTGGATCGGAAGAAAATTTTTTGGGTAGTAACGAAAAATGTGTCAAACAACTTGGATTTCACAACATTACGAGGTTTTAGTGTGCTGGCATTGGTATTTTACGTGACTTTATATCAATTTAATATATGGGTCTGATTGAAAATATAGTCAGCTATCAGTTGAGAAAAATAAATTTCGGATAAAACAAATAGTTTTGGGGGTTATAGCGAAAAATGTGCCAAAAAACTTGGATTTCACAACATTACGAGGTTTTAGTGTGCTGGCATTGGTATTTTACGTAACTTTATATCAATTTAATATATGGATCTGATTGAAAATAAAGTCAGCTATCAGTTGAGAAAATAAATTTTGGATCGGAAGAATAGTTTTGGGGTAATAACGAAAAATGTGCCAAAAAACTTGGATTTCACAACAGTACGAGGATTTGGTGTGCTGGCATTGGTATTTTACGTGACTTTATATCAATTTAATTTATAGGTCTGATTGGAAATTTAGTCAGCTATTAGCTGAGAAAAATAAATTTTGGATCGGAAGAAAATTTTTGGGGTAATAACGAAAAATGTGTCAAACAACTTGGATTTCACAACAGTACGAGGTTTTGGTGTGCTGGCATTGCTGTTTTACATGACTTTATATCAATTTAATATATGGGCCTGATTGCAAATTTAGTCAGCTATCAGTTGAGAAAAAAAATTTTGGATCAGAAGAATAGTTTTAGGGTAATAACGAAAAATGTGCCAAAAAACTTGGATTTCACAACAGTACGAGGTTTTGGTGTGCTGGCATTGGTATTTTACATGACTTTGTATCAATTTAATATATGACGTCTGATTGCAAATTTAGTCAGCTATCAGTAGAAAAAAAATAAATTTTGGATCGAACGAATAGTTTTAAGGTTTTAACGAAAAATGTACCAAAAAATTTGGATTTCACAAAAGTACAAGGTTTTGGTGTGCTGGCATTGGTATTTTACGTAACTTTATATCAATTTAATATATGGATCTGATTGAAAATAAAGTCAGCTATCAGTTGAGCCAAAAAAAAAAAATAAATTTGGCATTGGATAAAACAAATAGTTTGGGGGTTATAGCGAAAAATGTGCAAAAAAACTTGGATTTCACAACAGTACGAGGTTTTGGTGTGCTGGCATTGGTATTTTACGTGACTTTATATCAATTTAATATATGGATCTGATTGAAAATATAGTCAGCTATCAGTTGAGAAAAAAAATTTTGGATCGGAAGAATAGTTTTGGGGTAATAACGAAAAATGTGCCAAAAAACTTGGATTTCACAACAGTACGAGGTTTTGGTGTGCTGGCATTGGTATTTTACGTGACTTTATATCAATTTAATTTATAGGTCTGATTGGAAATTTAGTCAGCTATTAGCTGAGAAAAATAAATTTTGGATCGGAAGAAAATTTTTGGGGGTTATAGCGAAAAATGTACCAAAAAACTTGGATTTCACAACAGTACGAGGTTTTGGTGTGCTGGTATTGTATTTTACATGACTTTATATCAATTTAATATATGGGCCTGATTGCAAATTTAGTCAGCTATCAGTTGAGAAAAAAAATTTTGGATCAGAAGAATAGTTTTAGGGTAATAACGAAAAATGTGCCAAAAAACTTGGATTTCACAACAGTACGAGGTTTTGGTGTGCTGGCATTGGTATTTTACATGACTTTGTATCAATTTAATATATGGATCTGATTGCAAATTTAGTCAGCTATCAGTTGAAAAAAAATAAATTTTGGATCGAACGAATAGTGTTAATGTTTTAACGAAAAATTTACCAAAAAATTTGGATTTCACAATATTACGAGGATTTAGTGTGCTGGCATTGGTATTTTACGTGACTTTATATCAATTCAATGTATGGTTTTGATAGCAAATTAAGCCAGCTATCAGTTGAGAAAAAAAAAATTCCGGATAAAACAAATAGTTTGGGGGTTATAGCGAAAAATGTGCCAAAAAACTTGGATTTCACAACATTACGAGGTTTTAGTGTGCTGGCATTGGTATTTTACGTGACTTTATATCAATTTAATATATGGATCTGATTGAAAATATAGTCAGCTATCAGTTGAGAAAATAAATTTTGGATCGGAAGAATAATAGTTTTTTGGGGTTATAGCGAAAAATGTGCCAAAAAACTTGGATTTCACAACAGTACGAGGATTTGGTGTACTGGCATTGGTATTTTACGTGACTTTATATCAATTTAATATATAGGATCTGATTGCAAATTTAGTCAGCTATCAAATGAAAAAAAAAAATTTTGGATCAGAAGAATTTTTTTTGGGTAATAACGAAAAATGTGCCAAAAAAACTTGGATTTCACAACAGTACGAGGTTTTGGTGTGCTGGCATTGGTATTTTACGTGACTTTATATCAATTTAATATATGGGTCTGATTGCAAATTTAGTCAGCTATCAGTTGAGAAAAATAAATTTTGGATGGAAGAATATTTTTGGGGTAGTAACGAAAAATGTGCCAAAAAACTTGGATTTCACAACAGTATAAGGTTTTGGTGTGCTGGCATTGGTATTTTACGTGACTTTATATCAATTTAATATATAGGTCTGATTGAAAATATAGTAAGCTATCAGTTGAGAAAATAAATTTGGAATAAAAAAATAGTTTGGGAGTTATAACGAAAAATGTGCCAAAAAACTTGGATTTCACAACAGTACGAGGTTTTGGTGTGCTGGCATTGGTATTTTACGTGACTTTATATCAATTTAATATATGGATCTGATTGAAAATTTAGTCAGCTATCAGTTGAGAAAAATACATTTTGGATCGGAAGAAATTTTTTGGGGTAATAACGAAAAATGTGCCAAAAAACTTGGATTTCACAACAGTACGAGGATTTTTGGTGTGCTGGCATTGGTATTTTACGTGACTTTATATCAATTTAATTATATGGGTCTGATTGGAAATTTAGTCAGCTATCAGTTGAGAAAAAAAAATAACAAATAGTTTTTTGGATCGGAAGAAAATTTTTTGGGGGGTAATAACGAAAAATGTGCCAAAAAAACTTGGATTTTACAACAGTACGAGGTTTTGGTGTGCTGGCATTTGCATTTTACCTGACTTTATATCAATTTAATATATGGGTCTGATTGCAAATTTAGTCAGCTATCAGTTGAGAAAAATAAATTTTGGATCGGACAAATATTTTTTGGGGTTATAGCGATAAATGTGCCAAAAAACTAGGATTTCACAACAGTACGAGCATTTGTTGTGCTGGCATTGGTATTTTACGTGACTTTATATCAATTTAATATATAGGATCTGATTGCAAATTTAGTCAGCTATCAGTTGAAAAAAAAAAAATTTTGGATCGAAGAATAGTTTTTGGGGTAATAACAAAAAATGTGCCAAAAAACTTGGATTTCACAACAGTACGAGGGTTTGGTGTGCTGGCATTGGTATTTTACGAGGCTTTATATAAATTTAATATATGGGTCTGATTGCAAATTTAGGCAGCTATCAGTTGAAAAAAAAATAAATTTTGGATCGGAGAAACAGTTTTGGGGTATCAACGAAAAATGTGCAAAAAAACTTGGATTTCACAACAGTACGAAGTTTTGCCGCGCTGGCATTGGTATTTTACGAGACTTTATATTAATTAAGTATAAGGGTCTGAATGCAAATTTAGTCAGCTATCAGATGAGAAAAAAAATAAATTTTGGATGGAAGAAGAAAGTTTTTTTGGGGGTAATAACGAAAAATGTGCCAAAAAAACTTGGATTTCACAACAGTACGAGGTTTTGGTGTGCTGGCATTGGTATTTTTACGTGACTTTATATCAATTTAATAGATGGGTCTGATTGCAAATTTAGTCAGCTATCAGTTGAAAAAAATAAAGTTTGGATCGGAAGAATAGTTTTGGGGGTTATAACGAAAAATGTGCCAAAAAACTTGGATTTTACAACAGTTCGAGGTTTTGGTGTGCTGGCATTGGTATTTTACGTGACTTTATATCAATTTAAACATGGGTCTGATTGCAAATTTAGTCAGCTATCAGTTGAAAAAAAAAATTTGGATCAAAAGAATAGTTTTTCGGGTAATAACGAAAAATGTGCCAAAAAAACTTGGATTTCACAACAGTACAAGGTTTTTTTGGTGTGCTGGCATTGGTATTTTACGTGACTTTATATCAATTTAATTATGGGTCTGATTGCAAAATTTAGTCAGCTATCAGTTGAGAAAAATTAATTTTGGATCGAAAGAATATTTTTGTGGTAATAACGAAAAATGTGCCAAAAAACTTGGATTTCACAACAGTACGAGGTTTTGGTGTGCTGGCATTGGTATTTTACGTGACTTTATATCAATTTAATATATGGGTCTGATTGAAAATATAGTCAGCTATCAGTTGAGAAAAATAAATTTTGGATCGGAAGAATAGTTTTTTGGGGTAATAACGAAAAATGTGCCAAAAAACTTGGATTTCACAACAGTACGAGGATTTGGTGTGCTGGCATTGGTATTTTACGTGACTTTATATCAATTTAATTTATAGGTCTGATTGGAAATTTAGTCAGCTATTAGCTGAGAAAAATAAATTTTGGATCGGAAGAAAATTTTTGGGGTAATAACGAAAAATGTGCAAAAAACTTGGATTTCACAACAGTACGAGGTTTTGGTGTGCTGGCATTGGTATTTTACATGACTTTATATCAATTTAATATATGGGCCTGATTGCAAATTTAGTCAGCTATAAGTTGAGAAAAAAAAATTTTGGATCAGAAGAATGGTTTTTGGGGTAATAACGAAAAATGTGCCCAAAAAACTTGGATTTCACAACAGTACGAGGTTTTGGTGTGCTGGCATTGGTATTTTACATGACTTTGTATCAATTTAATATATGGCGTCTGATTGCAAATTTAGTCAGCTATCAGTAGAAAAAAAAATAAATTTTGGATCGAACGAATAGTTTTAAGGTTTTAACGAAAAATGTACCAAAAAATTTGGATTTCACAAAAGTACAAGGTTTTGGTGTGCTGGCATTGGTATTTTACGTGACTTTATATCAATTCAATGTATGGTTTTGATAGCAAATTAAGCCAGCTATCAGTTGAGAAAAATAAATTTCGGATAAAACAAATAGTTTGGGGGTTATAGCGAAAAATGTGCCAAAAAACTTGGATTTCACAACATGACGAGGTTTTAGTGTGCTGGCATTGGTATTTTACGTGACTTTATATCAATTTAATATATGGATCTGATTGAAAATATAGTCAGCTATCAGTTGAGAAAATAAATTTTGGATCGGAAGAATAGTTTTGGGGTAATAACGAAAAATGTGCCAAAAAACTTGGATTTCACAACAGTACGAGGATTTGGTGTGCTGGCATTGGTATTTTACATGACTTTATATCACTTTAATATATGGGTCTGATTGCCAATTTAGTCAGCTATCAGCTGAGAAAAATACATTTTGGATCGGAAAAAAAGTTTTGCGGTAATAACGAATAATGAGCCAAAAACTTGGATTTCACAATATTACGAGGATTTAGTGTGCTGGCATTGGTATTTTACATGATTTTATATCACTTTAATATATGAGGCTGATTGCCAATTGATTCAGCTATCAGTTGAGAAAAAATAAATTTTGGATCGGAAGAATAGTTTTGGGGTAATAACGAAAAATGTGCCAAAAAACTTGGATTTCACAACAGTACGAGGTTTTGGTGTGCTGGCATTGGTATTTTACGTGACTTTATATCAATTTTATATATGGGTCTGATTGCAAAATTAGTCAGCAATCACTTAAGAAAATTAAATTTTGGATCGGAAGAATAGTTTTGGGGTAATAACGAAAAATGTGCCAAAAAACTTGGATTTCACAACAGTACGAGGTTTTGGTGTGCTGGCATTGGTATTTTACGTGACTTTATATCAATTTAATGTATGGGTCTGATTGCAAATTTAGGAAGCTATCAGCTGAAAAAATAAATATTGGATAGGAAGAATAATTTTTGGGGGTAATAACGAAAAATGTGCCAAAAAACTTGGATTTCACAACAGTACGAGGTTTTTTGGTGTGCTGGCATTGGTATTTTACGTGACTTTATATCAATTTAATATATGGGTCTGATTGAAAATTTAGTCAGCTATCAGTTGAGAAAAATAAATTTTGGATCGGAAGAATAGTTTTGGGGGGTAATAACGAAAAATGTGCCAAAAAACTTGGATTTCACAACAGTACGAGGTTTTGGTG
>RCWM02000823.1:0-272500 GCA_003667255.2 Euschistus heros
GCAGCTGAGAGGAGACGAGCTGGGACCTCTGTGCTAGTGCCAGCCGCACTGTCCTTTTTCCATGGAGTTGGAGGGGCTAGGGTTCCCGGTTGGGTTTGAGGATCCCTAGGATGATGTGTGTATTGTAAATAAAGTATGAATGTAGTTTTAAACTTTAATTTATCTTTATGTTATGTTTATGAGTTACCATCATTATTCTTTACGTCACTCATATGTTTTATTTTATTATCTTAGTATTTCATTTTTATTTATATGTATACTTTGTTTATGTATATAGGAAATTCTTTCCTGTCTATCTTTTAATTATTTTATTTTATATAATATATTTTTTTTTTTCTCTGTACATAATGTGTGAATGTAATCATCTTGCCATCTATATTACTTATTGCCCATATTTGTGGCATGATCTTCTCACACCTGAGATGTGACTCAAGGAATAAGGTTCTGATCATTTATACCAAAGATAATATTAACATATTTTATCTATGAAGAATTACTTCCCTCCATCATCGTTTCACCACCCTAAATATCATTGGGCAAAAAAATTAAGGGTCGGACTTCTGTTAATTGATGAATAATCTTAAGGGACTGACACACCCATTCCCGTACATTGGGAGAATCATAATCCCTATGATCGAAAAGGGGAGAAACAAAAAAGTGGAAAAAGAAAAATAAACGGAAGGACTATTACTAGGCGTTTAATACACATGCAGTCATTCAACGTACGGAAGCATATATACTACTGAAAAAATGAATATCGGTATTCCATAGTCGACTAATTTGTTTAGCTCTGAGTAGCGATGCAAGGATATATCGTTGATATCGGTTATCTATACCGCATATCTTATGCAATTAAGTGGATAATAAGATTTTTTGGGGTTCAGGAATACCCTAGAGGTGTTATGTAACAGCTACAATCCTTTCGGGGAAAACCAGATATAAGGGGGAGGAAGGAGGGAGGGAAACAACACCAAGAGGGAGGGGAAACGGAAGGAGGGAAACAACACAAAGAAACTAATACGATTAATTAATACCCCCCAGGAACACATAAACCAAGTCGAAGGAATAAAATTAATTAAATTTAAGCCCTAGTATGCGGATAATACTGGGGAATTATTTTTAACGAAAGATTATGACTAAGTAGCCACTTGCCAATCATTAATATTAAATGTATTAAAAAAATAGGCAATATTGAATTCTAAAATGTATAGGAAAAGAAGAGTAAATTCTCTACCCCGTTATCATATACGATACTCCAAGACTAATTGGGTTGGTGTGTGTAACAAAACACTGACCGTTCTCTTAAACACAACTAATTTTATAGATTATGTCACCTTTGAGTTAAAAGACAATTAATTTACACAAAGTTATTAGGTCCGGTGTCAATCTAGCGCCCGTACCCATCTGTAGACAATCTTTCTTCTTTAATACTAACTATAACTGTTGTTAAAGAAATTGTTAAATAATTGTGTGTGTGCTGGCTGTAGAAGAGTTTGGCAGCCACTGCTGCTGACACAGGGAATGAAACAGATATAGTATAGATGGCAGACGCTATGACGAATTGGAAGAGTTGCAATCGTGCTACAGCAAATATATAGTCTAACGCTGTTTACTCCGATTGAGCTTAGACGACTTCGTTGGGATTCGGTGGGGTTAACCAAAGAAAATGTGAATTGCTTGGTTTCGGACTAAAATAAAAGCCCACTTGTTGGCAGTTGGAACCAGCATATATGTGTATTGGAAGAGAGAGCAGCAGATTTTCGAAATTTTCGCCTAGATGAAGAGTTGATTTGCACTTGTGGTCATACTGCTCAGGACATTTCCAGGTCTGATCAAAAGAGTTTTGTGTTTATCCCCAAACAAGAGGATTGGAGCGCTGCGTTTATTGATTCTTGAAAAAACTAGTTAAAAAAGTTTATTACACGAATAATATTTGTAAAACATTGCATCTTTTGTACCTGTGTGAGCCCATTCTGTAACCGATGAAAGCGAAGCCTATGAAAAAACCTAGAAATAGTGTTGAATAAATTGGCTATTCGGCTCATGGTTCGATGATAAGTGGTGACTTGAAAGTAACTTAAGGGGGTTTTACCAAATTTCCATGTTTTTGTGTGTGTGAATGGGACAATAGAGCAAGGGATCAACATTGGTGCAGTAAGAACTGCCCTGTGAGGGAGTCTTTAAGACCCGGCGAGAAGAACATTCTCCGCAAAAACCTAAAGCAAAGTTAGGCAAAGTTAGGCCTCATGAAACAGTTATATAATGCTTTATATTTATATGAAACAGTTATATATGTTTTTTTTAATTATATAAAAAAAACA
This sequence comes from Euschistus heros, assembly GCA_003667255.2. NCBI lineage: Eukaryota > Metazoa > Arthropoda > Insecta > Hemiptera > Pentatomidae > Euschistus > Euschistus heros. Next base: position 2,322 of record RCWM02000823.1, read on the forward strand.
AATTTCTCAAAAACCATGGGTGATACAAAAAAACTAAGACCAGGTTTGGATTCAGCTAACAAAATTCTATAAAAATCAGCTATTAAAGTAATCAAAGTTTTCAAAAACATTTTTTTTGTTGGGCTGTGTAATTAAACATTCTCATAAAAATATTAATGCTTTAAAAATATCATGAGTCTAGGGGATTCCAAAAATAAGAGCAAACTCCATACCACAACGTTGCAATAAGTTTTTTTATTTTAAAAAGAAAACCAATGGGCAACTTCAAAATAACACGATTCACTTTAATATTAGATCATATATATGAAATTTATATTAAATCTCGTGAAATTCTCACGCTAGCATGAAAAATGTGTATATTTTGGCAAAATATGACAATTATGACATGTTGAGATCGGTTCCTAGGAATGGAGTTTGAATCATCGATTATCAATACCGATTCTTTTACCAAGAAGAATGTATCGATAATCGACACATCCCTAATATATTTATATTTATGCATGTTATTAATAATCAACATTTTTTAATAAATGTGTCAGAGATAACCTTTCTGGTAAAATTGCGAGAGCACTGCCGTTTAAAATGTTGTATGCGTTATAAACCAGGTATAAATTTATTTACAAACGGAGAAGTTTAAAAAAAAAATTGTATTTACCCTTCCTTAGCTACTTATTTATAAAAAGAATAAAGATAGCCGGACTAACAGAGCTAATAAAACAAAAGATAAAAGAAGGCTACTAATCGAACAAACAAATGCAAGTTTTATTTTAGAATTATCTTTATTTTGTGTGAGTGGAGCTATCATATGTGTTGTATAAGTTCTATTAAAGCAATCTTATATATATTTTTTTTAAATAATTTAAAAATTGTGTTTTAAAGAAAAGAATCTTCTTTTTTGTTTTATTTTTTTTTTTTTTTTTGTTTTTTTTTTTTTTTTTTTTTTTTTTTTAATTTTTTTTTTGTTTTTATTTATTGAAATTTACAACTGTATATACAAATATAATACATCAAGTAAATTTGATGATAATGATAAAAATGACAGTCACTTGTTTTTTAGAGCAACTACCCATTGGTAGCGGTTTATAAAGGTTCTAAATAATGAATGAAGTACTACAGCCTTGGCCAAAAGTATTAGGCACCATGAAAATTTTCTTTTTAATTTTAATATGTAATTGTTCAATCATTGTTACTATCAACCCAAAACTCGTTGGGTGACAAACATATTCATTTAAATAGATTATATTTAACCATTGCCCCCTGCTTCATACGATACGCCAGGAGAGACAATAATGTAATGGAAACTAAAGAACTCAGTACAGTCCCTGCTCCCTTTACTTCAACTTGAGAAAATTTTTGTTGTATTCAATTGTCAATATTACAAAAAAAATACGTTTTGGGTTTTTTTTTTTTTTTTTTTTTTTAATTCAAGAACTGGGTGAGATTGAACGCAATGTCGTCGGAAGGATATAATCAATCTGAGATTGCTAAAACTATGAAGTGCTCCCGTTGTGCTGTTCAATATACACTTATGAGACAGCGGACACCTTTAACACATTTTCCCTCGCTACCCTAGAATAGAAAGAAAGAAAAAAGCAATTGCACGTGAGGAGAGATTTTTCGTGAGAACATCTCTTCAAAATCGCAAGAAAACATCAAAAGAACTGACTGAAGAGATTAAAACCTTGTGTTCTGGCGATATTTCTGCTCGAACAGTAAGAAGAAGACTAGGAGAGAAAAGGTCTAAAGTGATGCAAATCCAGAAGAAGAAACCGTGGCTTTGTGAAGCCAATCGCAAGAAGAGGCTTGCCTTGGAAAAAATTTACCCAAACTGGACTGCTGAAGATTGGGCAAAGGTATTCGATCAGATGTAAACAATTTTGAGGTAATTAAATTATTGTAAATTGAAATTAAAAATGTCGAAAAATCCCTAAAATAAGTTTCAACTGCAAGAATTTAATTATTTTTACGAATTCATTAAAATATTTAATTTTGTGCAGATTTCTGGAACTCCTGGAGCAGTTTTTTGTACGAAGGTGGGGAAGGCGAAGCCTATCACCTAGATTGGGTTGTCCTACTACTGTAAAACATGGTGGAGGAAATATAATGATTTGGGGTAGTATGGGGCTTCGGGAGTAAGAGAGATATTTTTGTATGAAGGGAGGATTAATAGCGATACCTACATCAATATTAAACCAAATTTTGAATCCTTCATTTGAAAACAAAAATTGAACTGAGGACAGTGCCAACATTATTCTCAACAGGATAATGTTCCATGCCACCTTTCACACAAAAGTAGAGAATGGTTCGAAAAACAATATCAATTTTCTTACTGGCCCCCTTAGTCCCCAGACCTCAATCCCATTGAACACCTGTAGGCTAAATTAAAAATCAGAGTTTGCAAACGTAATCTAAAAACAAAGACAATTTGTTTACATTATTAAAAGAAGAGTGGGAAAAAATAGTTGAAGAAGATTTCGGACACAACTTGTTAATTTCATGCTAAAAAGAATAATTGGGATAATAAAAGCAAATGGTTTGATGACGAAGTATTAAATCGCGTTTTTTTATGATTTAAAAAAAAAAAAAAAATGTTTTAAATGGTTGAAGTTATATTTATTACCTCATACTTTTATGTAGGTGCCTAATACTTTTTGGCCAAGGCTGTGATATTAAAAGGTCCCGAGGCCATCTTCTTTTCAGGCACCTCGGAGGGTTATCTGGAATGGAGTGAGAAGCAAGTTGTGATACTAATGGATTTGAATGGTTCTGGAGTTTGCTATGAAAGGATAGATATCTGGTTTGAGCTTTGTCAGAAACGTAAGGTATATTAAGATCTTTGTGGATAAGTTGTTTGTGACGAAGTAAGGGGCATTTAGGATTTTTCTGAGGATTTTGGATTGTTAGGATTAGATACGAGATGAATTGGAGCTCAACTCCGTATGTCCAAATCGGTCTAATTACTGTTATTTAAATGAGTAATTTGTAATTAAGTGGAAGGTTTGAACGTTTGTCAAGTAAATGTTGAAGTATTGGAAAACGACGGGCAGTTTCTTGTCGTTTTAGTCTTGTATGTGGATTCCAAGCAAGACATTTGTCCAGATGGATCCCTAGGTAGCGCGGATCTGTTCAAAGGGATACTGTAGGACAGGAAGTCGTAGGTTAAAGGTTATTTGATGGGATTTATTTTGATTCTCCATTTTTGGCACCATTCTTGAAGGTTTATGATATGGGATTGGAGTGTCTGGGAATTTTCTTAATTTGATTTCAAAATTGGAAATATAATTTCAATTATTTGTTCACTTTATTTTTATGCTTTATTGATATTTAGAACTGAATACAGCCACACTGTTTGATCGAGCAAGCATTTGATCGAGTGGATAGGTCTCAGATCTTTAATGCTTTAAAGGGATTCCATATCCCGCAATTTGATCAATTAACTTGATCAAAATGACAATGTCCAAGACCCAGTGTACTTGTCGGTAGATAAGCAGGAAAATACATTTTTGATTATGGAGTAAGACAAGATGATGCCCTCTCAGCGGTCCTATTTAATCTAGCCTTGCATAAAGAAATGAAGAATTAGGAGTCTGGTGGGAATTTGGCGTGTCGAACCTACCAAATTATTGAGTATGCTGATGATATCGTAGTCCTGGCAAGAAATGAGAATTTCGGACAAGATGGTTAAAATATTACAAATAGTAGGTCTTGAAATTCATGAAGCGAAAAGTAAGTATATGGTATCTTCGGCCTCTGGAATTAGAAGAAAGACGCTTAACTTATCTCTTGACAACCACACTTTCGAAGCTGTTAACCACTTCGTGTATCTTGGCACGGAGACTATCTCCGAAAATATAGTGAGCTATGAGCTTAAAAAAAGAATAATGAGTGGCAATACAGTTTACTTTGGCCTTACAAATATGATGCGATAAAACCTGCTATCCAAAAGGACAAAACTCAGGCTGTACAAATCTCGCATCAGACCCGTTGTGTGCTATAGCGCAGAGACCTGGATAATAAAAGCAGCTGACCAGAAAGCCCTAAGGATCTTCGAAAGGAAGATATTGAGGCGCGTGTTTGGCCCTGTGTACGCTCAAGGAGCATGGCGAATTAGGAATAACCAGGGGATAGGAGACCTTATACAGCAGGAAAATATAGTAAGATTTATTAAATCAAGATGAATCGGCTGGTTAGGATATCTAGAAAGAATGGCCAAAACGCTTTCCAGGCAACATCCTTGGAAAGAAAAGAAGAGGAAGCCCTTGTAAGAGCTGGATTGCTGACGTGGAAGAGGACTTGGAAAAGATGGGCGTGACTAACTGGAAAGGAAAATCTTTGGATAAACATTGCTGGGACTAATTTGTTAGGGAGGCCAAGGTTCACCATGGAATGTAGAGCCAGAAAAGAAGAAAAATACAAACAAGATGATACAAACTATAAGCAAATGTGCGGTAAAATTATTACCATGACCTGTTTTAACTTGTGAAGAACACTCCAATAAATGTTCTATGATGGGAAAGCTCGCGGCCGTCTTCTTTTCAGAGGCCTCAAAGCAAGTTGGGAGACTAGTGGTTTTGAGTGGTATAGTGTTTACTATGAAAGGATAGGTATCTGGTTTGGGCTAAATCAGCAACATAAGGAACATTAAGGTCATTATAGGTAAGTTTGTTTGTAACATAATAAGGATCATTGAGGCTTTTACGAAAGATTTTGGATAGTAAAGATCGGAGATGAATGAAATATGAAGGTTTAGCCCTAAATCTCAACTCCGTAAATCCAAATGTGTCTATCATGTAAATGTAAGTCTTTTTAATGTATTGGGAGTTTTGAAAGCTTGCGTTTTAGTCTTGTATGTGGATTCTAAGTTTAATCTTTATCCAGTTAGGGGTCCTAGTTAATGGATCTGTTCAACGAGGATTAAACGAACATTATAAAGGATACTGTAGGACAGGAAGTCGTAAAGGGTAAAGGCGGGGTCACCTGTGGTGTAGTGGTTAGCATAGCAACCTACTAAACCCAAGATCGCGGGTTCGCGGCCCGGCAGATGACCTTAGGATTTTTTTAAAGGGAGTAAAAAATCCTTAGCTATACAGCCCTTCGGAAGGGACGTAAAATGGGGTTCCCAGGCCTGTGCGATGTCAGTTACTCGTTAAAGATCCCTATCCTAATAATACCTGGATAGGCAAAATTTAGGACACCCACCGTAGCATCGTCCGATTAGCCATAGCAGCATAAAGTGACGTTAAACGAAATAAACAAACAAAGTTATTTTGTGGCGAAATTTGTTTTGGATTTATTTTAATTCTCTTTTTTTTACCACATTCATGAAGGCTTGCGATATGAGATTGGAGTGATTGACAGCAGCGAGAAAATGGTGAGGACGGAGCTAGGATGCGTTGCGATTTCTTCAATGATCAATAAACGAATTGAACAACCGATTTGTTAACAAAAAAAAAAAAAAAAAAAAAAAACACGGCCATTTTAGATAAAGACACCAAATGAAAAAGATTTGTTCCTCCTATTTGTCGTCCAGTTTATTTATTGAAACCAATTAAAATATATGGAACTGTAATATGGTAAATAGATCCTTTCTGTAAAACCCAGATAAAAAGGGGGAAAACCACACAAAGATAAATTACTACATAATTAATGCAGAAACATGGACAATTAAAAGGAATATAATTATTAAAATTATCCAAAAGGCGGATATCCTCAGAATCATTTATACAATGAATAATTAACCAGCGCATAAAAAATAGCTAGCTCAGTTAAAAAATGTAAACAAGAGTAAACTCTATACCACATATGATATATATATGTATATATATACATCATAATAAGAACCATTTATTCATTTAGATAATTTCACCTACTACTAACGATTCCATGAACAATTACATGGATATCCTGATACAATTATAAACGACATGGCCACAATTCATATTCCAGACAACAACAGAAGGCTAAAAAGGAGCTGGAGGAGAGATCTCCTGTGCAGAGTTAGAAAAAAAAAAAAAATCAAATAAGGAAGATGTGAGAAAGGTTTCTTCTCTGTCACATGCCCTTCACGCAAAATAATTCAGTGTTTTATCAAATTCACATATGTTAATCACTTTATTTGGAAGTTGTAAGTAGATGTTTTTTTTTGTTTTTTTTTTTAATGTTTTATTTATATTTAACTGTATAAACTTTACACAATTAGTAAATTTGCTGTAAAATTTTTACAATGATATGTCAATAAATTGTGAATAACTACACATTAATATTACTTCAATAACTGTTCTACATTAGAAAGTCTCTAGGCCATCGTCTCAGAGGCCTCGGAGAGTTATCGGAAATCGAGTGAGAAGCAAGTTGGGAGACTAGTGGATTCGAGTGAGTATGTAGCTTTTCATGGAAGGATAGGTCTCTTGTCTGGGTCAAATTTGTAACGTATGGGACATCTAGGTCGTTAGCTATGTTTCCTCGTCAAATAATATGGAACATAGAGGATTTTACGAAGGATTGGATACGAGAAGAATTGGAAGGTTTGGTGGAAGCCCAAAGCTCAATTCCATGGGTCCAAATAGGTCTAATTACAGTCATGTAAATAAGTCTTTTGTAATTGATTGGGAATTAATTAATAATAATTAAGACTTGTCGCTTTAGTCCTTGTATGTGGATTCCAAGTAAGACGTTTTGTCCAAGTGGAGTCCTGTGTAGCGGATCTGTTAACAGTGATAAGTGGAATTGATTCTAAATTTATATATGTATATATGGATAAATTTCTTGACTGTTACTATTAAATTTTTAGTAAGGTTCTTGAGTTTCAGTCAATAAATAAAAAACAACTATTTTGGCGACGTTTCGAGACTATATTGTTCTCATAATCATGCCCCTTCAACTTCCGGAGTTTCAAATTCCGTGTGAAGATAGTTGTGGCAAGTCTTATTTTGGTACATCGGAAAAATATCTTAAACGACGAGTTTATCATCATAAATACAGTTGCACGTCTATAAATAAAACCCGAACAAACCTGACCAAAACAGCTCTCCCCACACATTACAGGCAAACAATACATTCTTTTAAATTTGGTTTCCTCAAAATTATTCACAATGAAAAAAATAATTTTAAATGAAATATTAAACAAATGATAACCACAGAAAAATTTAAAAAATCGCGCAATGAACAAAAAAAATCACACGTTCTTGAAACCTGTTATTCTAACTTAATACATTCAGACCAATAATATAAATTTACATTTATATACATCATATAAATCATTCTTCCATTTATTAGTATATTACACTGAAATATTTTTGTACCTGCATCTTTGGGAATACCACCCAGTCCTTTTAACTTAATTTTTAAGAAACAGGGTTTTCCCCACAACCTTTATAACTGTCTGTTCGAAATTCCCTTAGGTTAGTTGTGTACTAAAATTGTTAGTCTATTCATATCCACTAATAACATTGTAAGTAGCTTCATACTCCTCTATATTCTGTAATTATATATATTTTTATTATTCTAACACATGTTATTATATACTTGTACTGTAGCTAACTTTATGTTTTGAAATAACTTGTATAACTTATATAATTTTATTTTAACCTGTTTTTTCACTGTAGGGCATGATTATGAGAACAATATAGTCTCGAAAATTCGCCAAAATTATTAGTAGGTATAATACATTTTAAAAAAATCTACTGTTGTAGGTTTTTCTTGTTCTAGTAATAATCTTCTGCAGTACGGATCATTTTCAGGTGATAATCGAATGTACTCTAATAACACAGTTCAGTAAAAAAAAAAAAAAAACGGAAAAAAAAAATGTTCTCTTGAAAAATTGTTCCCGATCTTTAGACTTTTATGAGTGCTGAATTCGAATCTGAAGGCAAACAAAATTATATATAGCGTTATTTTTGAAAAAACTTAACTAGCGCATTTTTTTTTTTTTTCACTCCCATGAACATTTTTTGTGACTTTGATTGGGATTTTGACTTCTAAACGTAATATAACATATTTGTTGAAGGGACTATTTTGTACTCTAATAGCCATATATAATTTACAGTACTGAAGTTTTGAATATTATTTCTGTGATAGTAGAGAAGGAAGAAGATAGAGGTAGGAAGAATACTATGACTCAATATGAGATAATCGGTCCCCCTTGAACTAACGGGACTGGGTCAAGTTCTCAGTGTAATCCCCCGATATTAGGTAATATCGATAGAAGTAAGGTTACTTGGTTAGTCTGTAACAGTGATGTGTCTGTACCGAATTTTTTCGATTCTCAGTTCCAGTACCAATACCAAAAAATCGATTCTCGTTTATCGTTACCTATATCTGTTTGAAAATAAATTTCTGTTTCAAACCGTGTCAACAAACAAAATATAATGAAATTAAATTAAATAATATGATCAAGCGAATTCAATCTATCAATCATCTCCTACAATAGTTTTTTTTTTTTTTTTTTTTTTTTTGTTAAGGCCCATAAACGATTCCTCCCCTTAACTTCTTAATAATACCAAGGAATCGTTAATGGGTCTAAAAAAAATAATAATTTAATAAAAAAATAAAATACAATTGATTGATAGATTGAACAAGACAGTATTCTTTGGCACACAATTGGAAAAGTTTAACACTTCAAATATTCGGGTGAAATTCTCGAACCTTTGGGACACTTGAGAAAAGATCACAAGAAAGCAGGGAACTGAAGCTAAATGAAGCCTATGGAAGAACTTCTGACATCTACAATAAAAAGTGCTTATCCACTCAACCAAAGATCAGACCCTACAACGCTGTCATCAAACCGGCTGTCTTGTACGCAACATGGGGAGAAAATGAAGATCATTTGGGCGCGTCGCACAGTGCTTCCAACATAGAGTGGGGGTGGACAAAATTCGCGAACCCAAAAAATCTTATAGAAAAGTACACGCTGAACAAAAAATTCCCTATGGACATGGGTCCGGAAATGCACCTATTAAAAAGTTATGGCAAGAAAATTGTGAAAAAAAAAAAGCGATTTTTTTTTTTTTTTCCTATTGTAGTAAAATGAAATTCTTGGTGCAAGTTTTCAATACTAGCGTAAATGTAGCGCTTTGAGTTAATGAAGAAGATAAGTAGTAAATGTGTATATATATATATATATATATATATATATATATATATATATATATATATATATATATATATATATTTAAATTAAAGTAAAAGGCTGAATTTTTCTAATATTTTTTTATTTCAAACGTAGGCACCTACTCAGATCAGTCCATACTATCATTATATTATAGCTCTCTATCTTAGGTTAAAATCGTGCTTAATAATAAATTATATATATATATATATATATATATATATATATATATATATATGGATACATTTCTTGACTGTTATTTTTAAATGTTAGTAAGGTTCTTGAGGCTCAGTCAATAAATAAAAACAACTATTTTGGCCAAGTTTCGAGACTATATTGTTCTCACAATCATGCCCTACAGTGAAAAAAACAGGTTACAATAAAATTATATAAGTTATACAAGTTATTTCAAACCATAAAGTTAGCTACAGTACAAGTATATATCAACATGTGTAGGGTAATATAATTACATACATATATAAATATATATAATTACAGAATATAGAGGAGTATGAAGTTACTTACAATGTTACTAGTGGATATGGAATAGACTGACAATTCTAGTACACAACTAACCTAGGGGAATTTTGAACAGACAGTTACAAAGGTTGTGGGAAAATCCTTAAGAAAAAATAAGTTAAAGGACTGGGTGGTATTCCCAAGATGCAGGTACAAAAATATTTCAGTGTAATATACTAATAAACCTCAAGAACCTTACTAAACATTATATATGCATAATAGTTCAATAGCAAATTAAATCATTCAACGTGATCTTGATTCCATTCCATATTGTTTATGTAATTAAATTTTTTTTTTATTTGCATTAAATTAATTATGTAATTAGTAATATTCTTATTCTACATATTGTTTTTTATTTTTATTTATTCTTTCTCTATCATATAAATAAATAATATCTGGCCAAAATAAATAAAATAAATTTTGGGGCCTATTTATCAAAAGGAACTTGGATAACCCTCGCTAGAATACTAGCGGAACCACTATTAAATAAGTATTTTTAAAATAAATATAAAATATAAATGAATAACAAAGTATAAATATGAAGCACACCTGGGTGTGAACCCACGACCTTCTGTACCGGGCGCTCCGAGACCTTCACCTCAACTCTCTCCTCTATCATGGTCTCATTAGTATAATATATGTTTTAATATATGTCTATGTAGATGCATATAAATAAACTAGTAAATTAAAATTTTATTCATTCTTTCTTAATCAATTTAAAAAATCAAAAAAAATTGGAGCCTGGAGTGGACTGCCCCGCACCTCGCTACGCCTCTGTTTGTTGTTGAAGAAATATTTAAATTTTATAGTAACGTGTTTTGTTTTACTTTTTTTTTTTTTTTTTTTTTTTTTAGGTGTCTTTATATGGAACATGTTCTTGTTTATTGAACATGATTTTATCAATGACGCGCAGTTCTTATTAAACAAACATGCATATTTTGTGGATTTAAATTACTTTTTTTATTTATTTAATTGAAATTTACAACTGTATATACAATATATTATACATCAAGTAAATACGATGATAGTGATAAAAATGACTCGTCCCTTGTTTTTAATGCAACTACACATTTGTAGCACTTATAAAGGTTTTATATAATGAAGTATTATATTAGAAAGTCTCGAGGCCATCTTCTTTTCAGACGCCTCGGAGGGTTATCTGGAATGGAATGAAAAGCAAGTTGTGATACTAATGGGTTTGAATGATTGCGGAGTTTGCTATGAAAGGATAGATATCTGGTTTGAGCTAAGTCAGAAACGTAAGGTATATTAAGATCTTTGTGGATAAGTTTGTTTGTGACGAAATAAGGAGCATTTAGGATTTTTCTAAGGATTTTGGATTGTAAGGATTGGATACGAGATGAATTGGATGGTTTAGTGGAGCCCCAAAGCTCAACTCCGTACGTCCAGATAGGTCTAATCACAGTCATGTATATTAGTCTTTTGTAATTAATTGGGAGCTTTGAACGTTTGTCAAGTAAATGTTAAAGTAGTCGAAAACGACGGGCAGTTTCTTGTTGTTTTAGTCTTGTATGTGGATTCCAAAAAAAAAATTGAAGTTTCAGCACTGCTCCCCATAATTTAAAAAGAAAAAAAAAAGTACACAGATGGTTATGTCTTTAACTATATCCATAACACTAACAACTATCAATTTGAAAGTTCATTCCAGAAGGTCATATTTGCTGGGAGGAAAGTATAGTCAGGTTTAGAAAGGTATTGGACTATCGATATGTAGATTCCAAAAGTCGATTTTCGGTTCCATCGATTCTTGAGAAAAGAATCCTAGAAACCGATTGATACCTCTCACGAGGGAATAGTTTTGTGATATCGAATTATTATTCAAACCAATATAGCTCCTAAACGGTAGGTTCTAGCGACAAATGATAATAAATAAATAAATTAAGGCTTAGCGAACCCGAAGGTTCGATGCCGACACCACCAACTGTCGACCGCACACTTCCCTCCAATCCACTCCTCCAAAACCCAAATCCCTCAAGTCGGCCCTGACGCAATCCTCCCATCTTCGCCTCGGTCTACCCCTCACTAGTTTACACGACGGCTCATAACTGATTACTTTTTTCGGAATTAGAGCCTGATCATTATTAAACCCAGCGACTTTACATGCCCATTTTAACCATCGCGCTGCTATTACTTGAACTATATTTACCGGATATAATTCGTGCAGTTCCGCACTGTGAAGCCTTCTAAATTCTCCTGTTTCTTCATCCTTTTTTGGGAAAAATATTCTACGCAGTAATTTATTTCCGAAAACATTAAGGCGTTGTTCCTCCCTTAACGTCAGCGGCCATGTTTCACATCAGTAGAGAACTGTTGGTAGTATAATAGTTTTGTATATCCTAATTTTTAAATTTTTGGAGAGTAAGCGCGAACTGAGTAATTTTGCGACCGATAAATAACAAGCATTACCGTATTTTGACCTAGCCTTTATTTCTTCTTGAATTTCATTTTTCCTCGATATAATAGATCCTAGATATTTGAATTGCTCAACGTGTTCAACCTTTACCCCGGAAATATCTACATTACTAAAATGTTCACCGTTTCTACTACTAACCATATATTTCGTTTTATCGGTATTAATTACTAAACCAATTTCGTTACCGGTTTTCATGAGCGTAGTAGCGTTTAGTTTTATAGTTTCCTCGTTTTCACCCAAAAGTACCAAATCATCAGCATAACCAAGAACCGAACATTTACCACCCATCTCTAATCCTTTTCCTGTAAGCATTACCTTCCTAATGACGTATTCTAGTGCTAAGTTAAATAATACCGGAGAAAGAGAATCTCCCAGTTTTAAAACCGAACGTAGCTCAAAACTTTTCGGAGTAAAAAGTCCCGATTCGGACTCTATTAAATGTTTCGGACATGCACATCTTTACGAGACAAATGATATAAAACAAAAAATATTCTCTCAGAAAAGTTGATTGACACCGAATTAACTTTCTGCTTCAAGGTTCCTCATACGAAGAAATCCATGGGTGTCATATCAGGTGATCTGGGTGGCCAAGGTACTACTCCTCCACGTTCAATCCGTCGTTGTGGATAATTTATATCCAGCCAAGCTCGAGCAACTCTGCTATAATGAGATGGACATCCATCGAGTTGGAACCACATTTCAATCCGCTGCTGCAAGGGAATGTCATCTAAATAATTAGAAAAGTCGTTCTTCAAAAAATGTGTAAATGTGATACCATTCAATCTTCCAGGTAAAAAAATATGGTCCCACCAGTAATCCGTTCCAAATTCCAAGCCAAACGTTTAATAGCAAATTCATGCTGAAACCTATTCTCTCTAATAGCTCTGGGATTTTCAAGAGCCCATACATGATAATTTCTTTGATTAACAATTCCTTCTCTTGTAAAGGTAGCTTCATCGGTCCGTATAATTTTAATGGAAATAAATTATCATCGCGAATTTTGTCAAGAAACCAGTTACAAAAATTCAATCTCTTGACATAATATTGTTTGCCGCGGTATTGCTAATGCAGCAGATGCTCTTCGGATGCTAATCTCAGGATTGTTATCGAAGTGGCGTTGGACACAATTTCTTTTCCGATAATCTGCTCTTATTGCTGCCTGGAATTGGTCGCCTTCATTACGTATTAAGAATGACCCAGTCTCTCGTATTCTATTAAAAGTTAACAAAAAGACTCGTCGATTAGGCACTCTTCTATTTGGAAATAGGCGCGCATACTCCCGCACTGCTTCAAAGCATTACCGTTACAGAAACCATACACAAAAATCATATCAGCGTATGTTGTATGTATAACATTAGAATATGTTTGCGGCATTGTGGCTGATGCTATTCACACAAAAATATCTGAGTAACTGACTGAAGACTGATTTAGGAAATTATAATTCTAGAAGGAAGCCAAAATGTAAATTATTAAAAGAATGTAAAGGATAACATTAAGTGTTTACATATTTCACTGCCTAGTCTGACGAACTTTGAAAGGTGATAATCGCTACCTGTAACTTTTTTTTTGTTTTGTTTTTTTTTTTTTTTTTTTTGCGATTTTCTGTAAAACTAAGCAGAAATGACCAAATCTCTAAAGGAGTTTTTGTCTTAGTTTTTCGGTCCCCTATAAGTTCCTGAAGTTTTGCCATTTAAATTCGGCACACCCTGTATAACAAAAAATATTCTCCATTAAATTTATGATAAGAAAATTTTCGACCCGAACAAAACCAACAGAGCTAGAGCGTATCAAAACATTTACATTTTTGAGAATGAAAAAAACGTTACACCGCTAAAAGACATATTTATGTAAAAACAATTATCGTTATAATAACATCGGACTATAAAAAGAAAAATAACTATATTTAGATATATCTTGTATGGTTAACCATCTTTAGTAAACAATCTTAATTTCATTCTGTTAACAATGTTAATAATATAAATTGTAAATTATTCACTTGTTATATTGCAGGTGTATTACGTAATATTTATATTAGTATACTTTAATATCTTATATTTAATACATTATCATAATTTTATTATTTAAATTTGTGGTGTGAAAACCACAGAGCGATATAATTCGTGACAGGTCATCAACATTAGATATGACTTAATGACTCGATAATTATTAAAAATAGCAATGTTTTATAATGTGATTACACTATGTATTAAAATTAATTTTTAGAGAAAAAAAAAAAAAAAAAAAAAAAAAAAAAAAAAAAAAAAAAAAAAAAAAAAAAAAACTTTGAGACTAAACCTATATAAACAAACTTGAACTACAAAGTAAAAAATAATATTTTAATAACTTCAAAACGAAAAGCATTAAACGCCAATCGACGAAACTATCGATACTTATATAACTATTTACAATATATAACTTTTACCAATCGAAAACGGTGAAATCGGAATTACTCTACAGACTTGACCTAGTCCCGTTAGTTCAAGGGGGAACGATTATCTCATATTGAGTCATAGTATCCTTCCTACATCCATCTTCTTCCTTTTCTACTATCAACGAAATAATTTTTTTTTTTTTTTATTGGTTGAATGAATGAATGAAAAATAATCTTTATTCTGGGACACCTTGTCTCCTAAGAATAATACAAAAGTACAATAAAAAGGTATTATTGTCTGGCTGCGTACATATCAGGCAGCAACTTATATAGAATGTAAATTATATACATATAAATATATAGAGTGAAATTATGGATTTAAAAACACAAGTCTTTGGGTTTATATAAGAAAAACAAAATAAGTAAATAACAAAATTAAAATAAAAGAAAAAGAAATATTCTAACACTAATATATTATTACATAATTTCGGAATATTGATATTTGAGGAGGTGGATGAATAAATTATGTTTAAAGGAAGTGAGAGAAGGAGCATTGCGGATCGAAATGGGTATGGAATTCCAAAATAAAGCTGCACGATTAATAGAGGATTTTTCAAAGGAAGCAGTTCGATGAGAAGGGACATACAAATCTATAGGCTGGGATCTAGTGTTCAAAAGATGAATGGAAGAACGAAGGGCAAGGATGTCGTAAATGTTCGAAGGGTTTTTTGGACTTTAAGGATTGGAATAGAAAGGAACCAAGGAAGTATTGTCGCCGAAAACTTGGATAAAGCCACCTCAACTCGGAATACCAGCAAGTGATGTGAGAACGCCTGGGGATCCCAAAAATGAATCTTATTAAGGAGTTCATTAATCTTTTCAGCTTCATTTCAAGCTCGCCAGACAGCCCTCCGTATACTAAGCATCCATAATTGAGGTGGGGAAGGATGAGGGAGGATGCTAACAATTGATGGGTTTTGCGAAGGATGTGTGATGAATGATTCACGGAATCTTAGGAGCTGTTTAAGGATGGAGATGGTTTTCGTTCGTAACAATCCGCCTCAAACAAATCAATGAGTAAGTAAATAGAAGATATGAATGGCTTCATGGATCGATCCACACAATACATAGAATAAGAAATGAAAAAAAAGAAGAGAGGAAAAAATTAAGAACCTCATAATATATACTCATAATATAATGTTGTCGTAAAAAGCATAGCATTGTATGGAGCGGAAACATGGAAGCTAACAGAAAGCGATAAGAGCAAAATAAAAGCATAAGAAATGGATGTCCTTAGAAGATCTTGTGGAATCTCGAGAAGACAAAAGGTAACAAATGAAAGAGTAATGCAAATAGCCGACATTAAAGAAACTATTATCGACAACGTTACCAAGAAACAGCTGATATGGTACGGTCACGTGCAGAGAATGCCAGAAAACAGACTTCCAAAAGTAGCTCTTAAATGGGTACCGACTGAAAGAAAGAAAAGGGGAAGACCTAGAAGAACGTGGGGCGAAGGAATAAGAAAAGCAATGAATGAAAGGAACCTCACGGGGTCACCTGTGGTGTAGTGGTTAGCATAGCAACCTACTAAACCCAAGATCGCGGGTTCGCAGCCCGGCAGATGACCTTAGGATTTTTTAAAGGGAGTAAAAAATCCTTACCTATGCCGTCCTTCGGAAGGGACGTAAAATGGGGGTCCCGAGCCTGTGCGATGTCAGGTACTCGTTAAAGATCCCTATCCTAATTATACCTGGATAGGCTAAATTTAGGACTCCCACCGTAGCATCGTCCGATTAGCCATAGCAGCATAAAGTGACGTTAAACGAAATAAACAAACAAAAAGGAACCTCACGGATGATCATTGCCAGAATCGTGAACAATGGAGAACGAGTCTAGAGGTCGGACAGCGTAGACAAACGCTATAAACCGGCATATATATATATATATATATATATATATATATATATATATATATATACTGCAAATTGTAAAGAGAAAAAAAATAAAAATACTCAAACTATACAAAAAATAAATAAATACAATAATAATAGTAAAACAATTTTTTAAAAAAACTATTTATTCATATTTGCAACTGTACATAAATATACATTAAGTAAATTTGATTAAAATGATAACAATGGCATGTAAATCACTTCAATAACAGTTCTAAATTAGAAGGTCTTTTCAGACGCCTCGGTGGGTTACTAGGTATCGAACGTGAAGCAAGTTGGGAGACTAATGGATTCGTGTGGCAGAGCAATTTACTATGAAAGGATTGGTATCTGGTTTGGGCTAAATAAACAACATATGGAACATTAAGATCTTTATGGACAAGTTTTATGGTGACAAAGTAAGGAGCATTGAGGATTTTGGATTGTAAGAATTGGATACGAGAAGATATACAGTTCTTGTCATATCCAATCCTTACAATCCAAAATCCTTCGAAAAATCCTTAATGCTCCTTACTTTGTCACAATTAAACTTATCCAGAAAGATCTTAATGTTCCTTATGTTGCTGATTTAGCCCAAACCAGATACCAATCCTTTCATAGTAAACTGCACTCTCAAACGAACCCATTAGTCTCCCAACTTGCTTCACATTGGATACCTGATAATTCACCGAGGCGTCTGAAAAGAAGATGGCCAAGAGACCTTCTAGTTTAGAACTTTTATTGAAGTGCTACTAGTGAGTAGTTCTTTACAAGTGATTTACATGCCATTATAATCATTTCCTCAAATTTACTTGATGTATATTGATCTACAGTTGTAAATATCAATAAATAGTTAAAAATAAAAAACAACATTTATTACATAATGTTTTTTGTTTTTTTTATTTCAAAACATCTTTATTCAGAATAAAATAGTACATTGATACATATATTATTAAAATATAATGTATCTAGACAAAGTTTTACAAAATATCATCCTTTTGGATGTTTTAATGTGATGGAGTGTTAGTTAAAAACATAGTGTTACAGTTAAATAGCGACATTCAGTGGCGATGTTACACTGAGATTAAGGTAGCAACAAAGGAAAAAAAAGAAAAGGTTAGATAATTAAACTGATAGGGAAAAAATAAATAAAAAATAAAATTTAAATAAATAAATAAACAGAAATTAAAAGAGAGTTTTAAGACGAGAATTCGTCCTTCCATTCCAGTTGGTTGGCTTTGAAGGAGGATTTAAAGAAAAAAAAAGAGGATTGGACAGGGTAGGAAGCATGTCGTAAAATTTGATGTGACAACGTTTTATGTACTGAACAGGGTTTTCTAGATTAAATCGAGATGCAAAATCAGTCAGTCGGTCTGTAAGCCAAGGGGACTGTCTTCGTATAGTCATTAGTGTTCTGTTTTGGAGTCTGTTTAATTTATTGATGGTATCTTGAACTAAGTGCCGAAAAAGAGGAGCTGCATGAAGAAGTCTAGGACGAAGGATAGCTTTATAAAGAAGAAGTTTCAATCGGACAGATAAAGTTGGAGAGCGAAAGAGATGCGAAGTGAATGTTTGACGAGTGAAGTTTAGACGATGACGGAAATGACTGGAAAAGGTTAGGTGTCGATCGAGGCGAACACCAAGGTAGTTAATAGATGATGCAATCGGAATTTCGGTATTATTAAGCTTGATTGGCTGAATCTTTTTCCTTTGGGATTGACGGGAAAATGAGAAAACTATGGCGTCAGTTTTAGAAGGGTTTATACAAATACCTAAATTGGAAAGGGGATCTGAAATTTGTTGAGCCACCGCTTGTATATTTTGAAGGGCTTTTGTAGTGCTGATGGAGGAGCTGTAGATCGCAATATCGTCGGCATAAGCTGATATTTCGACGCGTGGGTAACGAGTGCCGATTACATTTGCTGTGTAAATGGAGTAGAGGATAGGAGAAAGTACAGAGCCTTGTGGAACACCAATGCGAGAGGACTTATATGATGACAAGGAGTTTCCAACTCTATAACAAAAGGAACGATTTGAGAAAAAAGACCGAAGTAGATTAAAGAGGAAAGGAGGAAATTCGTGATGAAGAAGTTGAAGAAAAAGTTGCTCATGTTGAACGCAATCAAAAGCTTTTGTACAATCAAGGGAGATCATAGCAGTGGCGTGATTTTTAAGAAGAGCAGTGGTAACATAATGTTGTACACGTGAAAGTGAATGTACAACATTTAGACGAGGTTGGAAGCCTGTCTGTTCGTAAGGGATAATGGAGAGTTCATCGCAATAAGTTTGAATAATTTTTCAAAAAGCTTTCCTAAATGGGAGAGGAGGCTAATGGGACGGTAATGATCCGGATTTAAGGCAGTTTTATTAGGTTTCAAAAGAGGTATAATAATGGCTTTTTGCCATGAGCTGGGGAAATGTCCAAGAACTGCGCAATTGTTGTAGATGGAAGTAAGATAATTTAAGGTTATGCGAGGAAGATGGCGGAGAAGAATAGCCTGTATATTATCTGGCCCAGGTGCTTTCTTAGGTGCCATTCGAAATATCGTTGCTTTAACTAATTTAGCATCAAAATGGGGTACATCGGAAGATTTAAATGGCAGAAAAGGAGGAACATGAGGAAGAGGTGCAGAAAAATGTTGAGCATAATGATCACAAAGAGCTTGTGCTTGCTCTTGTGCTGTAGGAAGCGGAGAGTGTAAAGTGTGAAAGTTAATAGGAAGGCGTTTATGATAAGATGATCGCGATAATTTCCAAAATTTTTGTAAATTTTGGGAGGCAGCTGTTATTTTATTTTCCCAGATTGAGTTTTTCCATTTTCTGTAAAGCTGGGAGATTTGTTTTTGTAACAGAACGGAGAGCAATGCGGTCTTCTGGTTGATGGCAACTCCGCCACCTATTTAGCAAACGATGACGGACAGATATTAACCAAAGAATATGTTTCGGAGGTGTTTGTAATACTAAAGGTTTTGGTTGGAAGGTAGGGATAGAATGAGAGGCTGCTTCTTGGAGCAAAGTGGTGAAACGATCAACTGCGTTGTCTATATCAGCCGTGGTTGGTGTATCAGGTAAAGGGGGCAAGGAAGAAGGAGAGTTTTTGAAAAGAAAGGATTGAAATCTTATCCAGTCAGCTTTAGAATAATTGTAATGGAATGAAGAGTTGGGTGGGGTGCTAATAGAGGATATGTGATAGACTACTGGGAAATGATCTGAAAAGGAAATGTTGTTAAGAGTATAACAATAAGTAATAAGATGAGTTGCATGGGTATAAAGTAAATCTATTGTACTAACATGGCCTCGAGAAGACTGAAATGTAGTCCATACGTCCAGATGGGTTTAATCAAGTAACTGTAAATGTTAAGCTTTTGTTTTAAAGGTAGTTTTGAGCGTCTGTGAAGTACTGAGTATAGAAGTCGCAGTCTTAACTGTAACGTCTGTTTTTTTTGTCTTGACGTGTGGGCCCCATGTCAGTCTTCTATCAAGCGTAAGTCCTAAGTATGTCACTTTTTCAGTTTGATGTAAAGGTTGGTTGTCAATGTAAACAGGCGGGCAGGTCTTGCGTCGCAGTGTAAATGTAATATGAAGGGATTTGTCATAATTAAGTTTTATTTTCCATTTCTTACACCAAGTTTGAATCTCGTTGAGGTTGTGTTGAAGTGTTAAGGTGGCTTGTGTAGGGTCCGCGTCTCTAGTCATGATTGCAGTGTCATCTGCGTAAGTAGCAGTTAACACGTTATTGTTCGTCGGTATGTCATAGGTATATACTAAGTATAGAAAAGGTGCTAATATTGAGCCTTGAGGGACTCCTGCTAAAATAGGTTTGATGGAGGAGATATCTGAGCCCTGGCGAACAGAGAAAAAGCGGTCTGAAAGAAAAGATTGTAAGATAAGGTAGTAAGTGTGTGGTAGTAACGGTTTCAATTTTACTAGTAACCCCTGGTGCCATACTCTATCAAAAGCCTGGGAAACGTCCAAAAAACGCCCCAGAAACGTAAAGTTTTAGTTCTAAAGCAGCGGATATGTAATCTGTGACTCTATGTAACTGTTGTGTTGTTGAATGATATGAGCGGAATCCAAATTGGTGATCAGGTAAAAACATTTGATCATAGATATGTTTATCTAAACTTGCCGTCAAAAGTATCTCAACAGTTTGAAATATTTGAATTTTTATAAAAACGTATTTCTTTCATTATAAAGAAAGGTTCTGAAGCCTATAATAAACATTCCTAAACTAGACATAAACAATTTCAGTTAAAATAAATTACAATATTTCTTCCAATAAACAAGAAAGTTAGAAAACTTACTTTTTAAAATTTTCATTTTTTACAATTTTTAACCTTTAGCTTTTTAATTTATATTTAATAAGACATATTGCCCCCTCTGGCTTGAATGACCGCTTCCAGTAGTCTTGGAATACTTGTAAATAATGAAAAGAATGATAAACATGGACTGAAGAAAATTTAATAAAAAATTATCTAAATTTCCATCGTTTGTTATTAACTAGGAAAAACATTGATATGTCTAATTCTTAATGCCTCACATAATAATAAATAATATTAATATGAATATAAACCAAGTATGGATTAAGGTAAAAACCAGGAAAATCTCAAGAATTATGGATGTTGCAATACTTTTGACGGGGAGTTTATAATCTAAAGCCGGCTCCACACATCCGTGTTATGTCATAACACGCAATACGAAACTGTTTCGCCCAATGTTCGCCGAACATCGTGTTATGTCATAAAACATAACACGAAACAACGACGAAACAGTTCTCTGTTATGGCATAACACATAACACGAAACAGTTCTCTGTTATGGCATAACAATACATCAGTACTTACTAAAATAAATAAAGTTCGTTAAAACGCATGTGTCTAGAATGTTTTATTATGTTGTTAGGACCCATAAGGATAGTTAAAATCCAAGTTTTCAAATCTCAAACCAGGTGGGATGTTCGCAGTGCTCGATAAAGCGCGGAATTTTAGCAATATTTTCGTTTTTCATTTATATCTCTAAAATATGTAAATTTGCTTGACATAGCATTTACTATACAAGTAATATTGATTATTCACAATATTTGAAATTTTTCCGTTGAGTTAAGTTATCGGCCTCATTCTAACAAAAGTACTGGTTTCACAAAAATTTCTTCTAGAAAGAATTTAAAGGAAATTTAATCAGCTTTAATTTGATATCCAAACTGTACCTGTAGGCCAACTTTTTTTTTTTATAGGTATAGGGAATAGATATTTATAGGGAAAAGATTACAAAATCGGATTTGAGGAAATTATTTCTTTATCACAATGTCTCATATGTTAATAAAGTTTGCATAAGCTTTATTTACGCCATTATCTATCTACTTTCAGACTCAATTATGATCAAAAGTAAAGATAAACTACGAAAATTTCTTCTTGACTAATCGAATAGAAAAAAACAAAAACTCTGTCAACAACGTAGTTCCCATTACAAATGCTACCGTAAAAGGAAATATACCTAATATAAGTCCAGTTCAATTCAAAATGTGTGAAATTAGCTATCGATTTAAATTATATATTTTTTAAATCCCTACGTGCTTACTTAACGCTATTTATTATCAAATTTAATAATTAAAACAGTTATTTTTGATAATAATGATTAACTAGGCTTCACGATTATTCGCTGTTGCTAAGCAAACTTGTGAATAAGCGATTATCTCTGTTTCGGATTGTGTTATTGGGAAACAAATTTCCTTTGATGTGTGTTAAAAACGGCCTCCTATAGCGATACATCCATAACACGAGCAGAAACAACTTGATAACACATAACACGAACCGAGTGCCCATCCACACATTCGCCAATCTTTGACGAGCATTTCTGTTTCGTGTTGCGTGTTATGACATAACACGAAAGTGTGGAGACGGCTTAATGTTTTTCCCAATATACGTTTCAGAATTAGAAGGTCAAATTACTTAAATTAATTATTCAATTCAATGAACAATCTATGATTATTCGAAATAAACAAAGCTGTGAGAAAATAGTTTCAATCGTGGCTTTTTTTTTTTATACAAATCAATGTAGATTCTAAACAGTTGGTCCTAGCGACAAATGTTATAAAACAAAAAATATTTTTCATTAAGTTTCTGATAAGAGACAGTGAGTAAATTTTCGATACGAGCAACACCGACGTTTCGAGACTGTATTGTTCTCATAATCATGCCCTACAGTGAAAAAACAGGTTACAATAAAATTATATAAGTTATACAAGCTATTTTAAAACATAAAGTTAGCTACAGTACAAGTAAGAGTTGAACACTGTTTTACAGATCTGCCAGGATCTGACGATTTTTCGAGGCCGAAGGACATCCTTGGCCACTCTCTCCACAATTAGAATTAGCTTTTTCGTCCTTAAGGATTGCTGTTTTAATGGTTTTTAAGTTATCCGAAGAATAACTTCCACCATTGTTGTCCTCCAGGATACTGTTTTAAAATATTTAACGGTTTTAAGATGGCGGTCCTTAAAAGGACACTTTTTTGAAATATATTAGACTATTTAACTGTGTTAAGATGGCGGAAGGATATTAATTCGTTGTTAACTCAATCTCCCGTTGAAAAACTATCTCCAGCCTCCCGTAGGCTGGAGATAGTTTTTCAACGCTAACGACTCCTTCCCGTTTACTCTTTTTGCTAAAAAGGCACGATATAGAAGAGTGGCGGTGGGGGTTCGGGGCGGGATTAAGAGATGGCTCCTGCTATGAGGACACTGTTTTACAGATCTGCCAGGATCTGACGATTTTTCGAGGCCGAAGGACATATGACGTATGATCGTATATAACAACATGTGTTAGAATAATAAAAATGTATATAATTGCAGAATATAGAGAAGTATGAAGCTACTTACAATGTTACTAGTGGATATGGAATAGACTTACCATACAATTCTAGTACACAACTAACCTAGGGGAATTTTAAACAGACAGTTACAAAGGTTGTGGGGAAATCCCTATTTCTTAAAAATTAAGTTAAAAGGACTGGGTGGTATTCCCAATGTTTGTTTTACAGGCTCAAAACGTCACTAAAATAGTTGTTTTTATTAATTGATTGAATCTCAAGAAACTTGCTAAACTATATATATATATATATACATACATATATATATATATATATATATATATATATATATATATATATATATATATATATATATAACGTTTAGTAGTTTATATATATATATATATATATATATATATATATATATATATATATATATATACATATATATATAAATTATTTTTGATACTTATTGATTTTATTTTCCCAAGTGAAGAAATCCTTTAAAGTAGACATCGATAAAGATTTTTTAATTGATACATGAATAAAATGAACCAGTTTTAGACCTACATAAGCTACCTAAACGGGGTCACCTGTGGTGTAGTGGTTAGCATAGCAACCTACTAAACCCAAAATCGCGGGTTCGCAGCCCGGCAGATGACCTTAGGATTCTTTAAAGGGAGTAAAAAATCCTTAGCTGTGCCGTCCTTCGGAAGGGATGGGAAACCATCCAATTCATCCCGTATCCAATCCTTACTATACAAAATCCTTAGAAAAATCTCAATCCTTTCATAGCAAACTCCACAACCATTCAGATCCATTAGTATCAAAACTTGCTTCTCATTCCATTTCAGATACCCCTCCGAGGCGCCTGAAAAGAAGATGGCCTCGGGACCTTCTAATATAAAACTTCATAATAAAGAACCTTTATAAGTGCTAGCAATGGGTAGGTGCTTTAAAAACAAGTGACGTGTCATTTTTATCTATGTCATCACAGTTACTTGATGTATCATATTTTATATTGTATACACTTGTAAATATCAATAAATACATATATTAAAAAAAAAAAAAAAAAAAAAAAAAAAAAAGTATAGGTATGTATTGCGATTTTAATATTTTTCTAGTAACGCAGATAGTTACATATTTTCGGTATTTAATTGCATATTTTACCCAATATCTCTGCATATATATATGCGCACATTTTTCAGTTTTTATTGCATATAACTCACAGCCCTCGTCATAACTAATGTTTTTTTTTTTCTTGTTATTGTGAGGCTGCTCAATAAAAATATTCATTCATCGACACGCTTATACTCTGTCGGTGTTGCTCGAATCAAAAATTCTACGACAGTTTCCTTATCATAAGCAGAAGGTATAAAAACAGTAGATTATATGTAGGCGTATTCATGATCTATTGTTTGTACCAGTCGGGGAGGGATTGAGTTATTTTTCCTTAAAATTGATAAATAAACTTTGGAGGTGAGTAAATAAACATAGATGAGGTGTAAGAATAAAACTGTCACTAACTCTATCGATGAAAACAAATACATACAATATATTTTAATATTTATCAAGATAGAATATCTTGATAAATATTAATAGATTTTAAATATTCCAATGTATCCTTTCGAAATAATCTATTCTATATAATACAGATATCTTTTGCTGTCATTTAACAACACACATTATTCTCTTTGAGTGTTATCCTACATATTACTATTTAGAATAAAACCTATTCTGAAATATTCGAAGTTTGAAAAAATAATTTGTTCGATTAAAATCTTAAAATAGATTGAACCAAAACAGGATGTTGCCAGTATATGAAACAAGGCACGAATGAATTTCAAACACATTTTTTTTTAACCCGCTTTTGTATTAAAATCCCTTCAAAAATTATATTATATCTTTTGTATATGTATTCGTAAATATTTTTTTCTAATCTACAATGAAGTAGTTATAAATTCTTTTCTCTATATATCTTTTCCTTTTTACTCGATATTATTTTTTCTTTCATATTTCTGTATTTTTCCCGAGCGTATTGTAATTATTTTTATTATTATTATATGATATTCTACTAATCCCTGTTGAACAGATCCGCTACCTAGGACTCCACTTGGACAAACGTCTAACTTGGAATCCACATACAAGACTAAAACGAAAAGAAACAGCCCGTCGTTACAGACTACTTCGACATTTACTAGACAATCGTTCAAAGCTCCCAATTAATTACAAAAGACTCATTTACATGACAGTGATTAGACCTATTTGGGGATCTACTAAACCAACCAATTCATCTCGTTCCAATCCTTACAATTCAAAATCCTTCGAAAAATTCTCAATGCTCCTTACTATGTGACCAATAAACTTATCCATACAGATCTTAATGTTCCATATGTTTCTGACTTAGCCCAAACCAGATACCTATCCTTCCATAGTAAGCTCCATAACCATTCCAATCCACTAGTCTCCCAACTTGCTTCCTCCTCCATCCCTGATAATCCTCCGAGGCGTCTGAAAATAAGATGGTCTAGAGACCTTTAAGTGTAGATTTTATTGAAGTGCTACTAGTGAGTAGTCCTTCACAAGTTATTTACATGCCATTGTATTCACTGTAACCACATTTACTTGTTGTATATTATTTTGTACTGTTGTAAATATCAATGAATGAAGAAAAAAAAAATTATTATTATTTCTTTTTTTGTTAGACATGGATGTCTTTTGTTTTTGTTTTGTTTTTACCCTTAAAAGTGTAACAATTTGACACTGTTGGTGCTGCTCAGAACGGAAATTTGTTGACAGTTTCCTGATTAGAAATTTAACGGAGAGTATTTTTTGTCGATTAGACCGGTTTGAAACTTCTATTTTCTGTAAACTTTGCCTATCTCGAATAATCATTAATTGATAATTTTATTTAATTATTAATTTAAGTAATTTGATCCTTTTAATTTATAAATATACAAATCCGTGATCTATTGATTTTCCCAGTCAGTGAGCAATTGATTTGTGTTTTCTTATGTTTGTATATACAGGGTGAGTACTTCTTACAAGGGGACGCTTGCAGTTCTAACTCACAGATTTCAATGCCGATTTTCGTATGAATAGTAGGGACCTATAATAGTGCAAAACTAGAGTTATAGCCGCCAATGAGCATTGGGAGCAGAGAAAAAAAATAAAATATGAAAATCATGTTTTATTTTTTTTCTCAGCTCTCAGTCAAGATAGAGAAATCATTCTTTCACGTTTAATTACAGTTATGTATGCTATTTGGTATAAAAATACTTTCATCAAGACACCACCCGGCTTTAGGCTGCTCAAAAACACTAAAAAAATGACACAATTCCAAGGAAATCCCCTGTAATTCAGTGGACATTTTTTTTCATGAATAACTGACCTCAAATTTCGATTTAACACACCATAAAACCCTTATATGTGAAATTTTATCAAAATCAAAAAATATTGATTTTTAACCCCTTTCGAGGAGGTTAAAATTTTGAAATTCACATCTTGCCTTCTAAAATCATACAAAATATTAAACATAAAAAATAATTATTTTTGATTTCGACAAAATTTAGTTTCTACATGTTTTTTGAGATGAGGAATCTGAAAATAATATCAGTTTTTAGTTTAAAAATTTTCCTCAGCTATTTTATATAAATAAGACGTTATAAAATGATCTATTTCTATTATTAATTTATTTTTTACACAATAAATTTCAAATAAGACCATTTTTAAAAAATACAGTTAAGGGGAGTTTTTTTTTTTTAACCAACTCATGATATTCATTTTAGATTATTCATCAATCTTAGGATTTCAATGCAATTTGAAATAAAAATATACATGAGGAAAATTTTTAAACTAAAAACTGATAATATTTCCAGATTCCTCATCTCAAAAAACATGTAGAAACTAAATTTTGTCGAAATCAAAAATAATTTTTTTTTTTTTACCTTTAAAATTTTGTAGGATTTTAGAAGGCAGGATGCTGTCATTTCTGAAAAAATGTAAATAATTTGTGCTATCTCACACATTTCGCCACCGATTATTACCAAATTTTTAAGGTCATCTAGAAGCCGTAAAACTGCATAGTTTTGCCTTAATCCGGAGGTTGCAGGATTTCCCCTTATTGAGATATCTCAAGTTATAGCTGATATGGGATTTTTCATTCACATCAGTTTTTGTCCACTAAAATCTGGAGTAAATCCAATGTTATATGCATGGATAAAAAGCAGAATGTAATCTGTGAGCTACAACTGCAAACGTCCCCTTGTTAGTATTAAAAAAAAATGGGTGAAACTATATCAAAAATGAAGAAAAATGCCGCAGACCTTACCTTTCAATTCCAATCTGTTGCAGATATACGGTCTGCGGCATTTTTCTTAATTTTTAATTTAGTTTCACCCATTTTTTATTAATTTTATTTTTTTAATACACTAAGAGGTACTCTCCCGGTATATTAAAGTTCTTTTTCCATCTGTATTTATTATTTTCTATTTTACATATCTCATTTGTTTTATACAAACCAAAAAAAAAACTATTTTATGGTGTTTTCATCTGCCATACTAATCAGTTACTCGCGCAAATAAGGCATTATGATAATCTCTTAATGGAAATATGTATTTTAAACATAATAAACTCTTCAATGAAATAAAATAGAAGTACTCTACTCTTATAGGAAATTTAATACTACATTCGAAAATGTGGTCAAAATTTGAACAATAATTAAAGAAAATGGATATATTATAGGTTTTATGGTAAAAACGTGGTTCCTCAAAAAAATCTTTGAATTATCGTATATCTGCAACGTATTGGAATAGAAAGGTAAGGTCTGCGGTATTTTTCTTAATTTTTAATTTAGTTTCACCCATTTTTTATTTATTTATTTTTTTTTTTATACACTAAGAGGTACTCTCCCGGTAAAAAGTTCATTTTCCATTTGTATTTATTATTTTCTATTTTACATATCTCATTTTTTTTATACAATTATATTTTTCTATTGTTTATCTTACAGCACAGCGTTATTCTTAGGGGACAGTTGCCCGTGTATAAAGATTTTTATTTTTTTAAACCCTAATCTGTTTTTTTTTTGTTTTGTTTTTTGAATCACTGGTTATGTCAACTATATAAAGCGGCGCTGTTTTCTTTATATTATTTATTTACTTTATATATTTGTTTCTGTCCTTATACAATGCTCGTTCATTTCCTCTGTTTTTTTAGCGTTAATAAGTGTTTCAGAAATTAATTTTTTTCGTGGGTTCATTTACGAAAGACAAAAAAATTTTTTTTTTTTAAATATTGCTTAGTACTTACGTTGTTGGAGGTGAGGCATAGTGTCTTGGATGAGTTGACCGTGGTACAAGGCGCCACCTTAAGGAGGGTCGAGGTAGGTACGACGGCACAGGCGGCGGCGCCGATCACGAACAAGAGCGAGAGTATCCTACCCAGCATGGCTACAGACTGACTACTCTATCAGCCAGCGGTACCCCCTCCATGTCTTCTGCTATCTCCTTCGTGTCCTTTCGTTCCTCCTCCACGCCCTTGAGAAGGCCACGTCCATCAGCTGGCTATTGTCAGCCGGGTCTCAAGTCGGGAGCTAACCTCTTTGAAAAGGTTTGGTTCACTAATGCAGAATTAGCATTGCAAATTGGTTAGGGGAGGTCTCCTTCTGGTATTCATTGAACTGAATACGATTCCCTTCGGAGTTTAAAGAATGAAGCCATTGCGAAAGCTCGCACGAGGAGAATATCGAGGCCTTATTGTGATTTGACTCGGAGAAAAGTCTTGTCCAAACTTTCAATAAATCAACCAAAAGGGTAAACCAGTTATTGACACCCTTAAGAAAATATTCGGAAATATGCATACTAAAATTATAAAAACAATAGTCCAATAAAGTTGAAATTTGTAGTCCTTTTTCCTTAATTACTCTAGGGTATGCCTGACAATTAGATAGATAGATAGATCATCATTTTATTTATAAAAGACAATTCTCGTACAAATGGGAGTCTGGTACATTCTCAGACAATTCTAAACTTATTTACATAATGTGAAAGAATATGAAATAAAAATTCACTTTTTACATGATTTAATCTAATAATAAATTATAGAAAAAATAAATATAAGGAGTTCTCTTGGTTAACTATTTAAGTTCATTAATGAGCTGATAAGTTTATACAAATTTGAATGGATATCTTTGCAAAATATCATCTTTTTGTCATATCAAATAATTTCCCTCAATACGTAAAAATTCCTCTTTGCGACCTAGTGATTTGAAGAATTATTGACAACCAATCTTAAAAATTAGAAAATAAAATATTTATCAGAAAAAATCATAAAATTCCTTTTAAATCCTATAACTCAAATGTGTAAATGTACTTTAAATTCTGTCCGTATTTTAAAATATATCCTTAGTGTGTCAATAACTGATTATACATTATTTATTTCCATTATCTTGTAAAATACATTACTGGAATAATGTTTGGTATGAACTTTCTTTTTTTTTTTTTTTTTTTTTTTTTTTTTTTTTTTTTTTTTTTTTTTTTAGCTTAAAGTTTAGTAATTAAAGAAAAATGACTGCAAATTTGAACTTTATTGGACTATTCCTTTATTCTATTTCTATTATTATAGTATTTATATTTCCGAATATTTTCTTAAGGGTGTTTATAACTATCTGAATTACCCTACTTTAAGCTAGACAAGAAAGTTCATACCAAAAAGTATTCCTGGAATGTATTTTACAAGATTTTGAAATATATATATATGGATATATTTCTTGACTGTTACTATTAAATGTTTAGTAAGGTTCTTGAGGTTCAGTCAATAAATAAAAACAACTATTTTGGCGACGTTTCGAGACTGTATTGTTCTCATAATCATGCCCTCCAGTGAAAAAACAGGTTACAATAAAATTATATAAGTTATACAAGTTATTTCAAAACATAAAGTTAGCTACAGTGCAAGTATATAACAACATATGTTAGAATAATAAAAATGTATATAATTGCAGAATATAGAGAAGTATAAAGCTACTTACAATGTTACTAGTGGATATGGAATAGACTTACAATTCTAGTACACAACTAACTTAGGGGAATTTTGAACAGACAGTTACAAAGGTTGTGGGGAAATACCTATTTCTTAAAAATTAAGTTAAAAGGACTGGGTGGTATTCTCAATGTTTGTTTTACAGGCTCAAAACGTCACCAAAATAGTTGTTTTTATTAATTGACTGAATCTCAAGAAACTTACTAAACATATATATATAAATTGTTTTTAAGACTTGTTGATTTTATTTTCCCAAGTGAAGAAATCCTTTAAAATAGACATCGATAAAGACTTTGTAATTCATAGATGAATAAAATGAACCAGTTTTATACCTACATAAACAACCTACACCTCTAAACAATGATTATTTAAATATTATAAAAGAATTTATATGTATCTATTATTTTACATGAATTGTTTTTTTCTTCCTCAAAAAATGTACCATTTTGAAAGACTCTAGCTCTGTTGGGATTTAGTTTCCTGTTCAGAAATTTAATGTAGAATTTTTTTTGTTATATTACATTTCTCGTTAGGACCTACTGTTTAGGAGTTAATTGGTTTGAATGAGTAAGTCACATTCTGACTACATTATTTTTTATAAATATGTTTTCTTAAAAGTGTAACATTTTGACACGCTGTAGCTCTGTTGGTGTGCTCAGATCAGAAATTTTCCTGCAATTCCCTGATTAGAAATTTAATATGGAATATTTTTTGTTATATTACATTTCTAGTTAGGACCAGCCGTTTAGGAGCTATTTTGGTTTGAATGAAAAAAAGTCTCGTTTTGTCTACACTTTTTTTGTAACGTATTTTTCCACCCTCTAAAATGTAACATTTTGACACTCTATAGCTCTGTTGGTGTTCTCGGATCAAAACTTTACCGACAGGATTCTTAACAGAAGTAGTAAATATAAAAGAAGTAGATTATAGACAAAAATGTTCGTGATCTATTGTTTTTCCCAGTCAGGGAGAAATTATTATTTTTTTTTCTTTTTTTCTCCTCCGTAAACGAACGAATAGTAAAATCATATCATGATTTGGCTAATTTAGATGATCGATAAAACATTTTTGAAAAGGGTAGCAATGATAAAAACAGATTAAAAGAACAACGATTATATAATAATAGAAGAAAACATATTAAGAAAATTACAATAACAAATCATTAAAACGAAAACATAGGACCACTCTATATAGTTGACATGTTTAAAGCATTGTTGTTATTTGCCCAGGATGGGATTGCGGATATAATGAAATGAAAAAATAATCCTTATTCTGGGACATATTGCCTCCTAACAATAAAGTTATTATATAAGACAAATATAATAACATATGAGGAGGTAACTTTCAAAACGTTTTATGTTATTTTTGAGTTTTTTGTATCACTAGATTTGTTTTTCAGAACCCTACAATATGTGATAAATATTAGCCATAAAACAAGCTTTGTCCCATCCAAAATTAGTAAACAAAATCAGGGTTTTTTGTCCATAGCATGTTTAGTTTAGTTCAAACCATGTTATGTCCACTAAGCCAATGGGAACGCTGCATTATTAACAATATTGACAACATTGACAATAATCGCTTACACTGGTATAATGCTGTACTTTTTGACTCTCCAAGTGTTGGAAATGTTGTGGAAGAGGATGAAACTTGTAACTGTTTAGAAAATAAAAGATGTGAACTGCATATTTAAAAACTAGTGACTGTTAGGAAAATAAAAATATTCACCGAACATTATGAGTGTCATTAATTAATAGATGATGTATATCTATTATGTACCTATAATTTTTATTTTGTGATAAGTAGATAATTGGGGTATGCAGTCATAAAGATACACAGCAATCAAAAAATAAGTTTTTTAATTTGTAATGCCAACGTTTCAACTTGCATTGCAAGCCTTCATCAGGGCTGGAAGTAGAAAACAAACAAAAAGCTATGACTAAATTGCTAAATGAATATAAAAAACAAAGTTTTGAAAAGAATAAATATATAATAGTAAAGACATGAAGGCCTTAGATATTGCCTTGATGTTATTGTAACTTTAATTTAATGTTTTGTAACTTACTGATTAGTGTCCATAGGTACCTTACACCTTTGTTCCAGTGTACATTAGTGGTTGTACCAATGGACATTCATTTCTACATAGGTTTATAGGGATAATTGAAATGATATTTAGAGAAACACATCAGCAATAATTTATTATAAAATGTACTAAACAAAACAGAATATTTAAACAAGAAAACTCGACTTGATTATTGAATTAGAAGGCCGACTAGAAAGGTGACAACAATAAATTTAGCGTATGAAAGTAAATAGAAACTTAACTTATTTTTAAACCTTTTAACAAAAATAAATCTTTTATGTACCTATAATTATTATTAATGGGTGTCACAGACTTTTTTTATGGAAAAAATCGAATCATTAGAGATCGTATCCATGAAAAGGTGTAGGAAAATGTAATTGTTTACATGATCTCCCAGTGCCAGTTATAAAAGATGGTGTTGGTAATTTTCTTTTGATATCTCTTATTTCAATTTCATAATCAGTAGCGATGTCCGGAAGAATAGATTTTGGGGTTCTATCATTTGATGAAATTTTCTTCTAGTAACAAATGTTGAACGTGAACGAGTCTACTTTTTCTTTGATCAAAGCTACTAAATGCTTTACAACACAAAACATAGCTACCAACATATAGGTAAATGCTTTACAACACAAAACATAGCTACCAACATATAGGTAAAACACCCAATAGTGGACAGGTTAAGAAATTATTTCCACCTTTTGAACTGTCCTGGGTTTACTTTAGCCCTCAAATGTTAGTGAGAAGTAGTTGCATATGCACAAACCCTCTAAGAAAGCAACACTTTTCTTAAAAATGCAAACTTTGAATTGGATATATTTTTAAAATTTATTATCCCGAAGGACCAATTTTCATGATTAGTGGACACATAAATTGAAAAAAAATTGAATAGTGGACACTATAAATTCTTTATTGCAATATAACTTAAGCCTCTTATTTGTACTTTATATACATTTATCAAAATAATGGTTCATGTGGCACAACATTCTTGTCCTAAATTTGTGGAGAAGGACAGAAAATAAATTAAGGAAGTACTTATTATGCACATATAATTTATTAATTAAATATCAAAGATTTCAGTCAACTGTAAATTAATATTCATATTTATAAGTAAATATAAAATGAATTAGTAGGTATAATAAGATCTAACAATTCTGTATCAATAAGAACGAGTTTATTCAATAAAATTACCATGGGACATCAATTGAGTTAGGAAATAGATATTTTTCGTTCCCAGATGCCTCGAAAACTAGAGGCCTTGGAAGTTTGTACTGGAATTAAAAACGTTGAATGAGATAGCAACCTACTAAACCCAAGATCGCGGGTTCGCAGCCCGGCAGATGACCTTAGGATTTTTTAAAGGGAGTAAAAAAATCCTCAGCTATGCCGTCCTTCGGAAGGGACGTAAAATGGGGGTCCCGAGCCTGTGCGATGTCAGGTACTCGTTAAAGATCCCTATCCTAATTATACCTGGATAGGCAAAATTTAGGACTCCCACCGTAGCATCGTCCGATTAGCCATAGCAGCATAAAGTGACGTTAAACGAAACAAACAACGTTGAATGAGAACTGTTTCGTCGTTGTTTCGTGTTATATGTCATAACACGAAACAGGTTCGGCGAACAAAAGGCGAAACAGTTTCGTGTTGCGTCTTAAGGCGAGAGGTATTCGTTGAAGAGAGCGAGGGTCATCCACCCGCTTTCCGATCTGCCCAGACCCCAGCCAGCAGGAACACTATTTAATATATCTTGCGGAATACGTTCATATTTAAACACCACCAGAGGAAGTGCTAATTGCCCTCCAGCATTAGCATTGACAAGTACTATTACGCATTCACTTGTTGGTAAACGTTTTTATTTCCCTTAATAGCTTGCATTGTAGACTCTTATTGGATCTTCTAATATATTGTCCAAGCCATTTTCATTCAAATACCATTCCACTCCACTAAACCACTTTTCTTGACTTCTAGGCGAAACTAATGCTTTGGTTACAGTCAAGTTTTGTGCTACACATGTTGAGATTGTAGGATTTTTTTTCAAAAAATCTTTGGAACCAAATACGCCCAGGCCGATCCTCAACTAAGTCGTTTTTTCTCTTTAAGTTTTTTAATAGTTTTTGGACACTGTCCAAAAGTTCATTTTGGTGAACTGGGAATCCTGCGTTTGAAACTGTTGTAATCCAAAATACCAGTTTTTCTCCGCCATCTTGAAGAATGACTGGGCAACGCCCTATTTTCTTAATTTTTGTGCCATTGATGAATCTTCTTAAACTTGTTCAAGGAACACACCTGTTTTTTGCTACAGTTGCTAGAGGCATACTAAGTGACACATCTTGGGCAGCTTTCTCCATTTCCTGTTCATCCGGAGCAGGAAGGAGTACCATCCAGACCTCGATGTCATCTTTCAGCCTGGCAATAGATAGTAAAATTAAGAATTTATAATATAATATAAATATAATCGAAAGCACTATTAGTGCACAGGGGGTGTCCACTATTTAAACACGAATCTTATATCGAATCATTAGTGGACACCTAACCTTACCGCAACAAGAAATTGTTTAACGCGAAACAAAATACGGAAAACGCAAAGAAAACAATCTCTTCTAAAAGTAGATGGCTTGAGTATTTGAAATTTATCAATATTTAAGTGTGAAAAAAATAATTGTGTTCCCTTACCTGCTTAGCAAATCCAACAGGTGTAGAGCCAAATTCATGCTGTAAACAGAAAACACCAAGTGCAAAGGCAAAGAAAGGTTGGTTTTTCCCATGGTTCCTTACGCCATTCTTGGTATACCATATCAACTGTAGAGGACACTACTAACCTTGTTCGGCATATTCAACTTGATTGGATTTCCATTAACCTTATTCTTAGCATTCAAAACTCCAAGTGGCCTCTATTGGATCAGTGTCCACTATTGGATCTTTTACCCTATTTGTTCATCTTCAATTTCTTAACCTTGTTCATAATTATTCATCAATTCATCCAAAAAATTACAATCTTCGCTTGATGGATCAGCCAAGATCACATTTGTGGAATCACTATCTTCACTAGTTATAAATAGTGAGTGGCGAGTTTTCTCCTCTTAAAAAAAAAAAAAGGTATAAGAATAGTAAGTATCCAAATTTAGGCAATTTATTTCACGCGTAATAGTTACAAACTTTTCCGCAATATTTATAATTGAAATAATGAATTAATAAACAAAAAGAAAAATCTGTTTTACCGAAAATTTTTAAGTGTAGGTCTTAAAAAATTTAAAATCACTGTTTGGATTATTCAGGATTTGGAAGAAAAACTTAGAAATAATAATTTCTACTAAACTGTTGATCTGACAATCTTGAAAAACAGGTGCAACTGCAGGGAGATGCTAGCAGCACTAACAATTTCAATTTCCCTCCCCCCCCACTCTCTCTTAATTAAAAATGTCCACTGGTACAACTGTGCTTTTAGTCCAGTCAATAGGGAAAATTCTCTCCTAATAATAAGGGCTGGTAGCAACCCGCACAGAGTTGTTGAGGGCGATGAAAGAAGTATTTCTGTCAAAAGTGCCCCAAAGATTTGGTGAGTTTTTTAGAGTTAGGGGCACGAGAACATGGCCAAAAGCAGTTTTTTCAATTTCTATCACGCGGAGAGATCTGGAGATTGCAAAAAGAAATGACGTAGTGATTTTTAAAAAAAAAAAATCGCAACTCGGCTGTTATTTATGGTAGCTACACTTTGAATAGCTCAAATCAATCGTTGAGAGGTAAGCTTTTAATTTATTATATTTATAACAAAATCGGTTCAATACTGGACGCTCTAGCTTCAATTGTTTATAGCTGTAAAACGGGCGCTTTTTCAAGTCGATTTTATTGCATGTTTTTTTCAAAGAAATCGATTTTTTAGCAATTCATAATGAAAATATAAGCCCTTAAGAATAATATCCCGGTCATCCGAAGTTCAAAATGTGAATCACGAACGGCCCGTTTTGCATTGAAAATATCGATATCGAGATAAACAAAAGGTATATCTCAGTAAATGATAAAGATAGGAGGACGGGGTGAATCCTATTTTTCTTTGGGTTTAAAGAGCTTCCTTTTTCATCAATAAAAAGTATTGAAAAGGCCCTTTTTGTTTATAATAATTCTTATGCAAAAAAGGGACATTTTAGAGGGTTTTTTGCACTTTTTACGACAACCAATCATCAGAATCGAACGATCAATGGCTTAAATTGTAGACATTTTTATTATATACAACTTTTATATACAACATTTTATGAAAAGCCACGTTATATTTGCTTATAAATTGAAAAAACTGCTTTTGGCCATGTTCTCGTGCCCCTAACTCTAAAAAACTCACCTAATCTTCGGGGCACTTTTGACAGAAATACTTCTTTAATCGCCCTCAACAACTCTGTGCGGGTTGCTACCAGCCCTTATTATTAGTAAATTTAACATGGGAGTGATTCCCTATTGACTGAACTATTTAGGTACAGCACCTTACCTTATAACATTTGTTGTTAGGAACTACCGTTTAGGAGCTATATTGGTTTAAACGAAAAAATATATTTTTACGTTTATTTCTAATGATCAAATTGTTAATTCAAATTAAATAACCATACAGATAAGTGGAGAAAATAAAAAACATAAGGGCATAGACGGTCAGCAGGATTTAGCTAATTAATTAGAAAATATATCTTCTACAAACAAATGAATAACAGGTAAGCGGAAAAAAAAAAAAAAAAAAAAAAAAAAAAAAAAAAACTAGAAAATATATGCGCATCGACAGTCAAGATGGCAACCCCTAAAACATGTTCCATGTTATTCTTTCTTTTCAGGGGGCCTTTAATATTTTCTTTCTCAGAAAGGGACCCAGGTCATTCTTCTGTCTAAAAGTATGTCCTAATAAGAACTGAACTGTATTTCTTTTTGTTGCATAGGTTCGTTGTTTACGAGTATATAGGTTGGAGGGCAAATGTGTCCGCGAGTAATTGTGATTTGTAATTGTTGAGTTTAATTCGCCGACTGTTTTAAATATTTTTGTAATTGTTATGCAAACGTAAAGTAATTATCCAACAATAGTAAACCATTCACAAGGATTTAAC
Organism: Euschistus heros; assembly: GCA_003667255.2. Lineage (NCBI taxonomy): Eukaryota > Metazoa > Arthropoda > Insecta > Hemiptera > Pentatomidae > Euschistus > Euschistus heros. Next base: position 39,685 of record RCWM02000823.1, read on the forward strand.
GCTTTTCTTAAATTTTTACAGACAAATGGAAACTAGAATATGTTCTAGATAAACAATAAATAAATTTTTTTTAAATAATGCCAGAATAAAAAAAAAAAACTGTACACTTTTATTTTTATAAATGTTCTAGTTCAACTGTATCATATAAACTTTTACAGTTAAAGTTTTGACATAAAAGTCCAACCAAAGCCGTTTTATAAAAGTTTTAAAAATAACGGTTCTACTAAAACTTTTTAAACATAATTAATGACATATAAGTTTTCTCAATTTAAAAATACAATTTTATTCTCTAGCCTTTAATAAAATTTAACTTTTTTATTTTTTTAATAAAGCAACCAAGTACTTGCACGTCAATAAAAGAACTATATTAGAAGGTCCCGAGGCAATCTTCTTTTCAGACTCCTCAGAGAGTTATCTGGAATAGAATGGGAATAGAGTTGAGACACTAGTGGATTTGAGTGGTTATGGAGTTTACTATGAAACGATAGATATCTCGTTTGGGCTGTTAGAAACTTATGGAACATTAAGATCTTTATAGATAAGTTTATTTGTGACAATGTAAGGAGGATTGAGGATTTTTTTAAGGATTGTGGATTGCCAGTAGAGATGCGCTGACTATTCGGGAAAGCCGACTAATCGACTGCTTTTGTAGTCGGCGATCAGTCTCCATTTGTCCGTGACATTATAGGAGAAGTATTAAATATCTATGAATTTTGTACTATTGTGACTGATGTTCCGAATACTGGTATCTATTAGACAAACTTGACTCCACAACAAATAACTATACTTAGTACATTACAATCATGAAAATAAAACATCAACATTATCTCAGCAGTAATTTAAATAGCAATAAAACTAAATACTTGCCATTCGAAACTGAAACTTTTATTTAGCAAGGTAATAAAAAAAAAAAAAAAAAAAACTACCAAAACTAATTTAAATTTAAAATAATTAAACCTGTATATAATAAAATAATAACAAGAGGAAAGAATTGCGTGACGAGTAAGATACTAGAAGAGATAGATGGGTGACTCTGATGGTTCAGATGGAGTCGATGAGTGAAGAAATCCCTTAAGATGTTTTACGAAGTCGCGGACAGTGCACGGCTTCGAAATGGTAAGATCTGGTGGGCCTACTTCTGCGTTCAAACAATCAAAGATGAAAAAAAAAATAGCTTCTTAACATCTATTTTATCAACCCGCCATTTTTTATTGCAGTGACACACTAATAACCCAGCTGTCATAGTTGGACCGTTGCTAGGCAACGCTGCAGTGGAAGTTGGTAGCCATAGTAACCAACTCTTTTATTCTCACTCAAATTATTAATAAGATATTACGCTTATTAAAGATAACACAACTAAATTCAAATTAATTTAACCATTATAAACAATATCTTTATACATATTAAAATATATATACACTCGAGTGCAAAAAAACCGGCGCACCATGTATGTTCGCATATTGATTGTTTTTTCTCTTTCAAAACTTAATGAAATCTGCCAATTTTATTTATATATGTAGCGGATATATTCTGTTTATATGACACAAAAGGACAAATAGTAAAACATGCAATTTAAATTTTAAAAAATTATCAAACAAAAAAGTAAACATTTATTGATTTTAGGATAAAAAATAGACTCTAGCTCGACCATCTGGAGCATGTAGGACAATTCTAGACTCATCTGAAAAGAGAACAGAGGCCTAATCAGCTTCAGTACAGGCAACATGTTCTCGAGCAAAACGGAGTCGAGCTGCTCTCTGAGCTGCAATGAGGAGACGGTCGGTAGCAGGAATATTAGAGTGTAGATTCATTTCAGCCAGGCGTCTACTTATTGTATGCAAGGAGACATCCACACCTCGAGCAACACGAAGCCGGTGGCAAGTCATTACAGATGTCTGGAAGCGATTTCTTACAGTCTCCATTTTAAAAAATCGATTGTCAGCTTGGTTTGTTACTCTCGGCCGATCTGATCCCGACCTTATCGAGTAGCTGCTCGTCTCCCGGTACCTCTGGATAGCCCCCCGAAACCACGTTTTTGGTACCCCGGGAGTATTGGCCGCGTATCGCTGACTTCTTCCGTCCTCGATTAACGCTACGATTTGAGTGACTACCGTGGCATCCATCACCATATTGGGTAGAATTGAATTAGCGTGAGATAAAGAAAATTAAAAAAATTAGAAAAACTACACACAGGTGTTCATTGCACTCTTCTAGAGAACTGAAGACTAACTGGGAATATGTCGATCTGCAAACTTGGGCCCTTCTTTGTTATTCCTAGAGCTGATTACTGCAAAGGATTATTGTATTGTTATCACTTATGCCCTGGCCTATATTTGTGCTGGTTCACAACATTATTCCGTTAGTTAATATTTTTTTTATGAAAATCAAGGTGCGCCGTTTTTGTTTTTTTTTTTTGCACCCGAGTGTTGTTAATAATCATGGCGTTAAACGTTGTACAATTAACATAGGTTAGTACATTTATCATTTATTTTTCTTAGTTTCCCTTGAAAAATAATCATAATAAATATTTCCTGGGTACCTTTTGATAAGCGGGGCTCCAACCCCTTCACGCGCTCATAATACCTTATATCGATTCTAACCTTCTTCCGATTTATTTCGATGTTTTAGACGCTACCTTTAGAGGTGAATGATCATTCAGAATTTATATAATGCTAAATCGCAAGTAATGTGAACTTCTGATAAACTTTCTGATGTCAGCGAAGTGTTAATAACAAATTATAATTATTTTTATAACACAGAATCCTTGTTGAAAGTTTATTTCTGCTATATTTTCTCAGGGGAAATGGAAATAAGAAAAGGTAACGGTTCGGATCGGCGACACCACTAAACTAGGTTGACCCTCGCTACACGACCAGTTCGATCCTTACGCTTCACTTCATGTTTACATTTTTCGATAGTTCATTCCTATAACCTCACATGTAAACAATCACTTCTACAGTTTCAACTTGGATTGTGTTGTTTAGTTTGTTATATTGATATTTAGACTTCTTAAATGTAAATAAGTGAAACAGAAGTTAACAAAATGAGTTTCATAAAGGATTAAGTGTTTTATGAATTCATGTTTTCTTATTTCATCTAATCTTATGTGTGAAAGTGTTATAAAACTTAAGAAGATTAATTTGTACATGGATTTGGTGTTTTACATATTTATATTTGTTCTATCAATTTAAGTGATAAAATTTACAACTTGTAAAAGTGTTATGAAACTTAAACAAGATTTATTTGTACATGGATTTGGTGTTTTATATATTTGTATTTGTTGTTTCAATTTCAGTGATAAAATTTCAGTATACATATTTTGTGAATGGATTCTTTGTCATCCAAATTACTTTTTGTGCTAAAGTGAGACAGATTGTATAATTAATTCAATAAAAAACATATCAGTTTATAAATAAATGTGAGAAAGTATATCATAGGTTTTTTATGTTTTCTTATTTCCACTTCCCATGAGAAAATATAGCAGAAATTAACATCATCACTTTCAACTAGGATTCTGTCTTATATTATATAATGGCTTATAACATAGAGAATTGACAATGTGAAAATAATCACAGATTAAGAGGTAAATGACACATTGCTATATAATTGTAGAAATATTGGTATAATGTTATAGATTAATGTGTTTTTAAAAAAAATTAAAAGCCTGATGATGGAACATTATCTCCGAAACATGTAGCTACAAATGTTAAATAAATAGGAGTTATGCCAAATAAATACTTAAGGATTCTGTCTTTTTTATATTTATAATTTGTTATTTTCACTTCTCTGACAGAAAGTTCATCAGGAAATTACTTTACTGGTGGTTCAGTAGTATATTAATTGTTGATTAAATTAATATTAATTCAAAATTGATTTAGTGTCTTATATTTCGATATTTCCTTATTTCCACTTTAATATTTCCTTATTTCTCATTTTAATATTATAAGGTAAACAGAAGTTAAAAGAACATGGATTTAGAGTTTCTCAGTAAATGTAGGAGAATAACCTTTCCCTTCTAAAAGCAGCGACTAGAACATCGAAATAAATCGGTACAAGGTTAGAATCGATAAAAGGTATTCTGAGCGCGTTCAGGAGTTGGTGTCGCCGATCCGAACCATTACCTAAGAAAATGTGAAACGTCCGATATACTTTCTCACATTTGTTTTGAGATTGATGTGTTTTACTGAATTCATAATACTAATCTGCCTCATTTTATAAGCAATACGGGTGACGAATAATCTATTCACAAAATATGTAAACTTTAATGTCCCACTTAAATTTATATAACAAATATAAATATATAAAACACCAAATCCATGTAGAAATTAATCGTTTAACTTTAGTAAACCTTTTACATATTAGAGAAGAGGAAATAAGAAAACATGAATTTATAAAACACTAAATCCATTATGGAACTCATGTTGTTAACTTCTGTTTCACCTATTTACATTTAAAAATATCGATATAATACACTGTATAACGCATACCTCGAAAACCGTTAGAAGCTCGACAAATATGCACGGAAGCAAGTTTATAGGAAATTTAATTAGCTTTAATTTTGATTTAAAACATATTTTTCTAGACTCCACATTTTTCGAGATATAATCAAAAAACCTAAAAACGGGGCCTTCTCTTATACTCTCCCACCGTTAGTTCACGCCCAAGAGCGGGGACTTCAGGTATGTTTATCTTCTAACTACTCCTAACAAAGATCTGAGGTCAAAAAATTTAGCAATCATTCATTGACTGTACTATGTATAGAAGTAGGCCTCTCACCTAATTTTGATAAAACAAAGCTAATGACGAACGCAGAAAAGGTAGATATAAAAGTTGGAAATTATAGCTTACAATACGTAGAAGATTATAAATACCTTGGACAGTTGGTCTCTTTTACAAATAAATCGTGGAAGGAAGTGGACAGAAGAACATCCATAGGTTGGGCTAAATACTGGTCGTTGAAAACAATAATGAAAGCGATTTCCCAAAAGAGATAAAAAAGAATGTGTTCGATACTTGTATACTTCCAGCCGTCTCCTTTGGTAGTCAGACTTGGTCCCTAACGAAAGCCCAAACAAGGAAACTGATAAGCTGGCAAAGAGGAATCGAAAGAAGTATGATAAAGATAAGTAGGAAGGAGAAGGTTAGGAGTTGTGTCATCAGAGAGAAGACTGGCCTGAAAGACATAATTCACCATATTGAGAAACAAAAATGGGAATGGGCGGGGCACATCTTAAGGAGAACAGATAAAAGGTGGTAAATGGAAGTGACTGTTTGGACACCCTATTACTACAAAAGGCGAAGAGGAAGACAGTTGAAAAGATGGAGTGACTTCTTTAAAAAGAAAGCCGGACCACTATGGTGGAGAATGGCAAGGGACAGAGATAAATGGAAAGAGAAGTGGATCCAAATCGCGAACCCGGCTTCCCAGTAGGCTGGTCACCTGGGAAAGTCTAGACCTATACTCCCTGAGGGAAGGCCCATGTTCAAACTCACAGAAGAATTTTGCTTGTAAATATTATGATAATTGTGGACTTATTTGTAGATATGTTAAATTTTTATTTTTATTGTATTTATTTGAATTATGGTTTATTTGTTGAGTTATGGACATAATAAAAGGCTATTATTATTATTATCATTGACTGTACTAAAACCCTAATACTGTACTAAAAGCGTTAGTCCATATTATAAAGTTTACATGCATTAAATTATAAAAATTATAGTTTAAAAAAAAAAAAAATAGAAAACACGGTTTTATAGCAAACCTAATTAAATAGCTCTAGGTGTGGTGAACGATTTGCACCAGTCAGACCTTTTAATTTTTTGAGTTCAAGGTTCCAAGCCAATTTCCTTGTGCTATTCCTGCTTTGTTTGCATTTTTAAAAAAGTGTATTCATAATCAACCTTTATTTTTTTTATTTTTTATTTATTTTATTTTTTTATTTATTTATTTTTTATTTATTTATTTTTTTTTTTAACATATCTCAGAACAGAAATGGACAAATTTTTACTTTAAAAATCCTATCTTGCGCAAAATGTAATGATCTACAACTTTTATTACATAACATTTTTTTTTATTATTGAGTTAGCTATTTCTGTCTTAAAACTCGTAAACATGACCAAAACTAACTTTTTAAAGTTGGCGAAATTCTTCGATCGTGGCTAAACGCCTTAATTTTTAGATCGATGTGTTTTATTCAATTAATAAAACAATCTGTATTTTTTTTCAACCGACTTCAAAAAAGAGGAGGTTCTCAACTCGTCTGTATTTTTTTTTTTTTTTTTTTTTTTTTGTGTGTATGTTACGCGATTACTCCGTCAATTCTTAAAAAGTGCTGCGTTGATTTCAAAATATTTTTTATGGGACCACCTCTGAAGTATTCCCTACTGATCTAAAAAAGAATCATCAAAATTGATTCAGAATTGACGGAGTAATCGCGTAACATACAAAAACAAAAAAAAAAAAAAAAAAAAATACAGAAGAGTTGAGAACCTCCGTCAATTCTTAATCAATTTTGATGATTCTTTTTTAGACCGGTAGGGCATACTTCAGAGGTGGTCCCATAAAAAATATTTTGAAATCAACTGAGCACTTTTTAAGAAAAATAAAAAAAACAGTTAATAAAAATCACTGTTATATAACCTTACATTTAAAACATATTTATGATTATGATAATCTAAAATCTCCATGGTAATTAAATCTAAATTATTAACAAAAATAATTTACATATACAGTCAACTCTAGATGTGTTGTACTTCGATAAGCTAAATTCTTCAATAAGACGAACAAAATCTGCGGTCGGAAGTACATTACACTTAAATTTCACCTCAATGAGACGATTTCAGACAAAGAACGTGAAAAATTGTGTCGAAAATAAGTAGAACTGAAAATAAGGTTCAAAAGAGAGGACTTCTAGGACAGACCACCTCTATGAAACGAACTTTTAGAAGTCATCACATTTATAACTCGAACTCAAATTAAAAGAATTTCATGTGTAATTTGTTTTCCTGTTTTCTGTCATTGTTTGTCTTTTTAGTTCATAGTTACACCAGCCACTTATTATTAGTTATTCACACGAGTGGTTTTACAGTGGCTATTGAAAATTCTTTCAATTAACGAAAAGTTAAAATTGATTTGCTAAGTGCAGAAAGGAGAAAGAAGTTGGGCGTTTGTTGCTAGTGAATTCCGAATTCCGCGTAGTTCTCTGTCAACCGTCCTAAAGAATAAAGAAAAGATCGCCACTGGTGGAAGGCGGCAAGTCTACTTTTAGACATCCTCAAAAAAAAGTGCAATTCAGTTAAAAGTTATATGATAAATTGGTACCAGTCATTTAATTTTCCTTATCAATGATTTTATATGTATGTACAAACAATATTCCCATTAATGAAAATGTACGTAATGATTTCAACTACAATTTTGTGTTCAATTTTCCCATTTACATGCAGATAAGTAGAATGATAACCTCGATAATTCTTTGTTCAGTAAGTCGAGCTATTTTTCAGGGTAGCTTGAAGATCGAGAATTGACTATATAAACAAAAATACACTCACTACTAAAAAGTAAAAAATAAAAATAATTTTTAGAAAAAAAAACAAAACCGACTTCCAAGATTAAACCTACATAAACAAACTTGAATTAAAAAATAAAAAATAATATTTTAATTGCTTCGAAACAAAAACCATTAAATGACAATCAACAAAATTATCGACACTTATATACCTATTCACAATTTATGATCAGTTATTTTTGGAGTCGGTGCCAACCAAAACAAACAGAATTTGAAAAGAAATGGTAATTGTAAAGATGCTCCCACTGTTTCATCACCGCAACACCCCACTGTCTGTGAAAGTTTATTGCTAAGGCAAGATTAAACTGCCCTTCTTGGCTGGCACCGACTCTAAAAATAACTGATCATAAATTGTGAATAGGTATATAAGTGTCGATAATTTTGTTGATTGTCATTTAATGGTTTTTGTTTCGAAGCAATTAAAAATATTTTTTTTATTTTTTAGTTCAAGTTTGTTTATGTAGGTTTAATCTTGGAAGTCGGTTTTGTTTTTTTTCCTAAAAATTATTTTTATTAGTGCAATAAGTATTATTTACAAAATACGTATACTTAAAATTTTTCACTTGGGTTCATATAACAAATATAAATATATAAAATACCACATCCTAGTAGACTTTAATCTTGTTAGCTTTAGTAACACTTTTACACATTAGGGAAGAGAAAATAAAAAAACATGAATTTATAAAACACTAAATCCATTATGTAACTCATGTTGTTAACTTCTGTTTCACTTATTTACATTTAAGAAGACTAAATATCAATATAACACACTAAACAACACAATCCAGGTTGAAACTGTAGAAACTGTGATGATGTTTACATGTGAGGATATAGTTATGAGCTATCGATAAATGTAAACTCGAAGTGTAGCGTAAGCATCGAACTGGTCGGTATTGCGCTGGTCAGGCCGGTGTGCTGGAGCCCTGCTTCTGAAAGTGTCCTATTTCGTGTTATAGTAAAGTATATTATTGTCATTATTATTATTATTATTATTAACTAAATACGATAGTATTTAGGTGCTCTTGGTTTGAGTCCAATCTTAAAACTTCGTACGGATAGGAAAAGATAAGCTAGTTGAACATCTGTTCGGGAGAAGAGACACAAGACATTCGAGAAAGTTCTCACTCACTTTGCCCTCGGCCAACATTCTTCTTCCTAGAATTCCCGTCGAACAGCTGATTTATTTTTTACTCTCTACAGAGAGTATTAAATTGATTTGAAATTTCACTTCGTACACAGTACGTTATTATTAAAATCTAAACATTGTCGATTTAGTCTCTTAAAAATGTTCGGCAAATTACGTAGGAAGCACATGTAACTAAAAAATGTAACAAAATAAAAAATCTTATCAGTAAAATGTCCCCTTAATTCAGCAAGCACTTAAATTTATCCGATAGAAACAAATTAATATTGTACAAAACTGTAATCAGACCTATGATAACCTACGCAGTACCTGTATGGAGAAATACTTGTAACACAAATTGCAGAAAACTGGAAGTTATACAAAACATCTGCATGAGAATAATAAACAATTACCCCAGATACACAAGAATATCCACTATGCTCACTAAGTTCAATCTACCCACTATCAAACAACACATTCATTCGCAAACAACCTCATTTTTCATATCAACTGCTATATCTGAAAACCCAAATATCCAAGAAATAGGTAATTACAACAAGAAAACGCTAAAAAGATACAAACACAAACGGGCTAAACACATATTACTTGAAGACTAAAAATAAAGTTCTATAAATTACAAAATATTACATAAATTAGAGTAGTGTAAATATCTTTTTACACCATAAAGTTATTAAGAAAAAGATTGATTTTTTGTATTATTTCACAAAAGTAGTTTTATTATATTTTTGTTTGTATTTTGTAATTGTCTAAGTTTTATGTCATTATCCTTATCACTCCAGGCTTGGATTATTTTGACTATTATTTATTATTATTCATAAATTTTCAATTTAACTAGTAATTGTTAATTTAACTAGTATTGTTCATTTTGCTGTGTAGGTTTTTTAAGTTTTCCTACTGTTTTATCTCGGTTGCATTATTCACTTGTTTATAGATTCCTCTATTATTATTACTTATTGTTTCATGTGAGATGGATGTGTATCCAAACATGTACCTTTGTTTTTATTAGCCTAGTTGGGCTTCATGTAATTTATTTTCAATAAAGAATAAAAAATTAAAAAAATAGGTAAGAAATCAAACGGGAAAGGTTGTGACTTAATTACAAGGGAACCTCATCAACATACTAGGGAACCTAACATCAACATATATAGTGTCTGATTTGTTAAAGACAATCTTAGGATATTTGAATTACTAGCCGCTTCTACTGGTTTTTATTTTTAATTGGAAAACAAGTTTCAAATTTTAAACCTTACTTGGAATCCACACACAAGACTAAAACGACAAGAAACTGCCCGTCGTTTTCCACTACTTCAACATTTACTTGACAAACGTTCAAAGCTCCCAATTAATTACAAAAGACTAATATACATAACTGTGATTAGACCTATCTGGAAGTACGGAGTTTGAGCTTTGGGGCTCCACTAAACCATCTAATTCATCTCGTATCCAATCCTTACAATCCAAAATCCTTAGAAAAATTCTAAATGCTCCTTACTTCGTCACAAACAAACTTATACACAAAGATCTTAATATACCTTACGTTTCTGACTTAGCTCAAACCAGATATCTATCCTTTCATAGCAAACTCCACAATCATTCAAACCCATTAGTATCACAACTTGCTTCTCATTCCATTCCAGATAACCCTCCGAGGCGCCTGAAAAGAAGAGGGCCTCGAGACCTTCTAATATAGTACTTCATTATATAGAGCCTGTAGAAGTGCTACCAATGTGTAGTTGCTAGTCATTTTTATCATTATCATCGTATTTACTTGATGTACAATATATTGTATATACAGTTGTAAATTTCAATTAAATAAATGAATAAAAAAAAATAAAAAATTTTTTAAACAGTCATTAGTTCAGAAAACATACAAACATTTTAAAACATCAGTACTTTGATATTACATATATTATCTATTTTAATTTTTTTTTAAAAGTTATATAAAAAATGAAACAAGTCGATACTCACCTAATAGTCCACTCAATAAACACATTGTAGATTTTATGTAATATGATTTTTGACTTCATAGCTTCGTTAGGAGTAGTTAGAAGTTAAACATACTAAAAGTCCCCGACCCTGGGGAGGGGGGGGGGTGAGCTAACGGTAAAGGAAGAGGAGAAGGTCCTATTTTTTGGGTTTTTCGAATATATCTCGAAAACGGTGGACGCTAGAGAAATATGTTGCAAATAAAAATTAAAGTTAATTAAATTTCCTATAAAAGTGTGTATATACATATTTGTTGAACTTTCAACAGTTTTCAAGATATAAGTTATTAAAAATCGATATTCGAGAAAAAAAAAATTATTACCTCACTTATTGTCAAACATTTGTTTCAAGTGCAAGATGAAATTAAAGTAAAGTTAATGCTCTAAAACTTTAATTATGACATTTTTTTCTGAGAAACGATCGTGGAAAGTACGAGAAGCAACCGTTTGACAAAAAGTGGGGTAAATTTTTTTTTTCTCGAAAATTATGGATTTTTGATAACTTATACCTCGAAAACCGTTGGAAGTTCGACAAATATGTATACAATTTGATAGGAAATTTAATTAACTTTAATTTTTATTTGCAACATATTTCTCTAGCGTCCACCGTTGATGAGGTTCCCTTGTAATTAAGTCAGAACCTTTCCCGTTTGATTTCTTACCTAATTATTTTATTTTATTTTTTTTATTCTTTATTGAAAATAAATTACATGAAGCCCAACTAGGCTAATAAAAACATAGGTACATGTTTGGATACACATCCATCTCACATGAAACAATAAGTAATAATAATAGAGGAATCTATAAACAAGTGAATAGTGCAACCGAGATAAAACAGTAGGAAAACTTTAAAAACCTACACAGCAAAATAAACAATACTAGTTCAATTAACAATTACTCGTTAAATTAACAATTTATGAATAATAATAGTCAAAATAATCCAAGCCTAGAGTGATAAGGATAATAATATAAAACTTATACAATTACAAAATACAATTTACCCCACTTTTTGTCAAACGGTTGCTTCTCGTACCTTCCACGATCGTTTCTCAGAAAAAAATGTCATAATTAAAGTTGTAGAGCATTAACTTTACTTTAATTTCATCTTGCACTTGAAACAAATGTTTGACAATAAGTGAGGTAATAAGTTTTTTTTTTTTTCTCGAATATCGATTTTTAATAACTTATATCTTGAAAACTGTTGAAAGTTCAACAAATATGTATATACACACGTTTATAGGAAATTTAATTAGCTTTAATTTTTATATCTAGCATATTTTCGAAGAGTCCACCGTTTTCGAGATATATTCGAAAAACCCAAAAATGGGACCTTCTCCTCTTTCTTTACCGTTAACTCACCCCCCCCCCCCCAGGGTCGGGGACTTATAGTATGTTTAACTTCTAACTACTCCTAACGAGGCTATGAAGTCAAAACTTACCGTATGTTTTTACTGCACTCAGTGTTGCCAGATTCCTACACAATCTTGATGCTCTTTTGTTATTTAATTTTATTTATTTGTTTATTTCTTGTTATTATTTTCTCACATCTAATTTTTTTTATATGTAACTGGAAGGAAGGTCAAAACGTCGGCACTCCACATAAATTTTTTTTTTTAATTTGGACGTGTATTTTATTACTTTTAAATGCATCCCAGAACACCTTCATAAGTTAAATCTTGACTCATTCAGTAATCAAATGAACACTATTCTAGGTTAGTTAGTGAGCACAGATGAAGTTTTGAAGACAATTTCTCTCTGATGGGAAAAAAAATAGATCATGGATTTGTCAATGATGTAATGACGACGCTTTACATTACAAATGGGTTGCTATGGCGCTTTACATAACGAAAAACTATAAACCCTCACTAAAAGATATTTCCATGTCAACAAGAATTCTTAATGTCAATATCATTTTTAAGATGTGGAAACAAAACCTATACCTTTAAAGGATGATTATTTAATAGTTCATTATATATAATTATTAAATAGTTCAATTTTTTTTAATAAGAAAAGATCATACATGTATACTTGTATATTAATTTTTCCTAAGATTTGAGAGTTTAAAGATTTGTTTAAAAACATAAATAAAGAGTTTATATAATGAGCTTATCACTCAGCCCATACATCAATTTATTGGAAGAATATTACAACTAATTAATAAAATAAATAATAATTATAGTAGTAAGGTACCAAAGGGATATTTCAATTTAAATTATTGTAATACTATCTTTTAAAATAAATTATATTTTAACAAATTGAAATTAAATAAAAACCAAACTTACAGATGATTTTTTTAAATAAATACAATTACAATTAGTGTTGACAAATAAAATAGATAATCTACAATAGTAATGAATACTTTCAATATTAACAACACAATTTAAGATAGCATTGACATAAAACATAAGAAATATACCATATTATGTTTACGCTGGTAGTGAATACAATAATATTAATAATAATAAAACATAAATATTATTATAGGTAAAACAAAAACCTTTCATAAAACTAATAATTTAAAAAAATTAAACCTTAAAATAAATTTCATTTGGGTTAGCTTTACTTATCATATTGATTTTATAATTACATTTAACTATAATCCAAAATTTTAAAGGTATGTAATATTTTAAAACAAGAATAGCCCTTTAACAATATATTAAAAAAAAAAAAAAAATTCTAGGACTCAAAGAACTACAAAATCTTAGCAAATGGCAGGCAGAAATGTTAACTAAAAAGACATAAGAAGAGATTAAAAAATAAAAAATAAAGACAGCAAAACTAAAACGGTGTTTTTTTTTTTTTAATATATAGAAAATATCAATAGATATTAAGATCACTTAAAAATTAAATATTTCCCTTTCGTACACGTCTCATAACACTATTACATTAAGAGCCAAAAAGAAAAAAAAAAAAAAGGTCACTCCTAACTTCTGGAACCTCACACTAATAACTCTATGTTGGGACTGCAACATCACTCGGTTATCTCAAGTTGTCATAAACAAAAATTTAATTTGAGCCATCATATCATACATATATTTCTTAAGTGACACAACTCCAAAATCTGTATTTTTTTTATATCTTCATATTTAATTTCAATAGTCTTTATGAAATGACAAAAATGTTTCGAATTACCTTCAAATCTTTCCTGATATATCTCACTTGCACAAGGGATTAAAAGATAATTCAGTAACACTTTTGATATTTCATACATGACTGTGCGAAATTCACATTCTATTAATGCAGGTTTTTGAGTTATGTCACTTTAAGAATGTATGTGTCTGTATAAATAGATTTATGCTAAAGTTTTTATAATTTATTAATCTCTTTTTTTTTTCTTTTCTCAAACAAGTTATTTGGTTGGGGGGGGGGGGGGGGAGGGGTAGACTGTTTTAAGTGTAAGTCCTCTGTGTCTATGAGAAACATGTTTTCTAATAATTCTACATTGATTTAGCCTAATAAAACGAAGTATGAACACATATTTTGGTTGACGTTTTTATATCAAAAATGGCTGTCCAATTTCAGCTCCATTGCTCATTCATTAGACTAACTATTCCTATATTTTTCGATAATTAAAGCCATATTCTATAAGGCCTAGAGAACTGGTCGCTCTCCGACTGGTCAAGAAGCCCAAATTTCACAAGAAGCTCTAATTTTATACAATCCATTAAGTTGAATATATGATAACGATTTCAATTGCTTTAAGCATAACAATACTAAAACCAGCAACTTTAATAATACAAACAAAACTTAAGTAAAAAATTATTGATTTTGATTGACAATACAGAAGTTTTAAGCAGAAAAATTATTGAGTCAAGTTTAAGAAAAATTATGAATGAGTTTTTTTAATATTGAAGATATCATTTAGAAAAATTAAATAAAAACTTTAATTTTTAGACAGGAGAGACTAAAAATTATTTTATAATACAAATACATTAAAAATAAAACTAGAATATAGAAGATAACTATAATATTTAACCTAAAGCCTTTATATTTATAAACTGACGAAACAATATAACTACTTAACTGACAATGGAATAAAAACTGTAACTACCTAAATTCACAGATTCCGAGTATATCCTCACCAAGCCAATTCAATCACAATCCCAAAAATATTTCTATGATTAATAAATTAAATGAGGCGTCAAATTTCAAAATGGTTAAATCCATAGTGTCAAAAAAAATGTTTTTTCTAATTTCTTTAAATTTTATCTACTCCATTACTAGATAAAATTGTTTTCATTTCATAAGTACTATATTCCATTATAATGTCAAGAGGAAATGTAGATTTCTTTATTATCCGGATGTGTCACTGAAGAAAATAGGTTTATTTAACAGGTAAACACATGAAACTATGATTAAATAATTGTTATATTTTTAAAAAATTATCATTTTTAATTTTTGTATATTACAAACTGGGTCTATAAATATGTTTTTTTTTATCTTTTTACTTATATTATTTCCCTGATCCCTCCAAAAGAGTTTAAGTGCATTTTAGTTTTCAGGTTTCACACAGTAAAAATTTTAAATGAGGTATTTGTTGAATGTGGAACTAATGAAGATGCAGGTAGTTGGGTAATCCCACACGCAATTAACATATAAATTTTAATTTATTGTGCCAAAGTTTCAGCATGGACTGTAAGCCTTCATCAGGGTTTGAAGAAAAACAAACTAAAATATACAGGAACTCAATAGATGAGTGAGTTGGGGTGAGGGTCTCAATATGCTCGGTACTGAAGGTCATGGGTTCAAACCCCCCTGGATGGGTTAAAATGTATTTTGTGGCAGACCCACAAAGTCGCCGAAGAGTAAGTATATATATAACTGCACACCCTAACTACCTACATCTTCAGTAAACTTTTTTTTTTTTTTTTTTTTTTTCTTTAGATATTCATGGAAACTGATGAACGATGAGGAAACTATTTGTATTATGGTCTGTCTGCAAAGTGTTTTTTTTTGCTATTCAAAACAATTAAGTTATGTCATTTTTTGAATTTCCTCAGAAAACCAACTCCACATACCATCACTATTTACAATTGCTTTACTATTATATAAAATACACAGATGTCATTCTTTGTCCCTGATTAACCCATTTATATGGTTTTTTTTGCCAGCTGGGTGTGGTTGAACTCGCAGCTAGTTTTCGTACAGTTGATCCCGAACTTGCAAGGCTGAAAAAAATAAAATAAAAATATAGATTGCTTGTTATGTACAATAAGAATATAAATAATAATTATTATTGTTATACATCTTCAGTAAACCTTTTTGTTTTGTTTTTTGGATATTCATGGATAATAATGAACGATGAGGAAACTATTTGTATTATGGTCTGTCTGCAAAGTGTTTTTTTTTTGCTATTCAAAACGATCAAGTTATATCATTTTTTGAATTTCGTCAGAAATAAGCATTATCCCATTTTAAAGTCGACACCTCAAATCATACGTAAATAGGTATGTACATATGTAGGTAACGAAATTATTTTCATCTTAATTTATTGAAATTAAAAAAAAAGAAAAGAATTGTTTATAGTTATAATTCTTTATGCTTTTTAAATCGAAGAATTGAGATTTGAGATGTTTTTCTCAAATTTTTCTATTTCTTGAATGGGAAAAAATAAAACTAAACAATAAAATAAAATTGAAAATTCATTCTCATAATAGCTTGTCGCCTAATGAACTTTATCCTTTATCGACAATAATAACTGATATTAATACTTTCATCTATAAAATAAATAAGAAATGGGTAACGTTTTTAATAGCCATATTACAATGGTATTAAAAAATGAATTGAATCGATTTTTTAAATAGAAAATACGATTACTGTAGACTATAACGGTGTATCCATTTTCAAAAAAATACAATGATATATTTTGGTGATCACTATGGTTCGTGAATTAATAAATAAAAAAGGGTCGATTAAATGATCAATGAATCGATCATAAGCCATCGAAGGCACCCCATGGGCATCCCCACCACTTGCCAATATCAAAGGGCTTCCTGGAATTTCTCGATCACTTGATCTTCAGAGGTGACCGACTACGCACCTGCTCCCCGGTTTGATCCCAGGATACCAATGAAACTATCAAGATACGAAGAAGTTATGGGCAGAGCTCGAGACTATGCAGTGCAACAAAATTGGTGAAGTCCGCTTAATTATTTTTAGTTTAGTAATAAGTCTATGAAAGAATGTTTATCAATTTTAAATTAATATATAAGGTATAAAGGTTGAGAACGCCCTCCGTGGACCCACCTGAGGTAGATAATATTAGTAATGATTGGAATTGAAATATACTTGTTTAAGAGGCAATATTGAATTTTCTTTTTAAACCCGTGCTCGTATATTTTTTGTCTCTAATTAAATTAAATTTATATTTTTAAAATTATTATTAAAATCGTAATATTCGGCGCCCAACTAGTTGGGCTCTTAATGAGCATTAATTTAATTGGTGGAATTTTGTTGTTTATCGTGAGCCCTGGATGGACGGCCTGCTTAACCTTTGTACTTTTAATGCGTACTGCTTATTGCGTACTTCCGTTGGATCGCGTAGTTTGAGTAAACTAAGTATAATTTATAATCTGTTATCAAAGTATGATTTATAAGATATAATCTAACGTATAATTTATTGTTGTTTTGTATTATATAAAAATTTTTTTTTTTGGATATATGATGGAACAATTAAACGAAAATGGTGAAGAGGCTCATTTTGTAATTGAGCATGTAGATAATGTTGTAGAATTATATGGGGAGCAATCTGATAATGGGTTACCAATACCTGATAAATGTTGTAATTCAGATAGGGATCAAGCCAGCACAGTGGGTTTCGAAGTAATATTATCGGCAATGAAAAATATATTGGAACAAAAATTGGGAAATTTTGAACAAAAATTTGGAAATTTAGAACAAAAACTGGAAAATATGAAAAAAGAATTGGAAGATAAAATTGATAAAAATAATGAGAGATGGGACAGGTGAAAAAGATTGGGTGAGTGTGAAAATAAAATTGAGGATAATAATAAACATTTGGAAGAGAAAATTAACAATGGATTAGTCAATTTGAAAAAAGAATTAATACAAGATTTAGGTGAAAATGTAAGGAAGAAGAAAAACAAAAAGAAAACTAAATAACTATTAAAGAAAAATGTGAACCACAAAAAAGGAAAATCAAGAAATATAAAAAGATTAGAAACAAGTATGAACAAGAAGCTTAACGGAGAAGACCCAAGTTATGTTTTGGAAAAGAACAAAAATAAATGATTAAGGTTATTAGTAGAAGAAATTATGAAGAGGTACTACTTCAATAGTGAAAAAAAAAACAGACTCTTATTGATGTACGCAATTACTTGAGATGGAAGGTCAAGAAGAAATTATAATATTAAGGGATGTTGACTGGAACTTTGGTAACAATTTAGGCAAACATATATGAAAAAAAAAAATAATAAATAAAAAAAAATCCATTTTATTATAAAGTAATTAGAATCTATTAAAGGAAATTTCATTATTAGTTTTTGTTTTTTGTTTTTAATCATAAGTTTAATAAGACTAATGTGTGTTGATTCTCTTGTTATTAAGTTGAAAAGCAATCGTGTTCACAGAGTAGGGATTATTCTATTTATTAAATGTGTGTATTTGAATTTAAATGTTTGATGTTTATTATAAATTGAACAATTTTTTTAATGTTCATAAATATTTTCCTCAAAAATAAATAATTATTGATAAATAGAGCAGTGTCTAAGCATTCGATTCTGGCACATATATTTGGGTGATGATATAAACAATAAAAAAAAAATTTTTAATCCTAGTGAAATAAATGAGCTAATTTATACTAAAATCAAAACCACAGGAAATAAAAAAAAAAAAAAATTTGATAAATTTTTTTTTTGTAAATTGATGAAAAGGTGATAGAAAAAACTCCTAAACCAAATCAAAGTTGACCAGAAATGACTCTAGTATGTAGTACATTTATTTATTTTTTAATGGCCAGTTACACTTCAATGATTAAAAATATTTATTCATATATCTTACACATAGTAGCTTTTGTGATTATTGTTTTATAAATTCATTAAAGTAAATTTATCTATACTTAAATAATGAAATCATGAAAATTCCTTATCATATACAGTTGGCACAAAAAGTATTTGCACACCCAGCGATTAGAGGTTTTATCCATAATTGATTTTTCTTTTTTTTTTAACCTGCTTGATATACTTTAATTAGTCAAGAGCAGACAATTTAACATGATAAATATAATATAGAAAAAAATTAAACAAATATTGAAAGAACAACAAAATGTAGTTTTTCACCGCCCAAAAAGTATTGGCACACTTGGAATTACTGAGAAGTTGACTTCTTATCTTATACCTAAGAAAGGAATTAGTGACCTATGACACTCAATAATGCTTTAACTGCTTGTTACCTCCAGTGATATTGTACTTCCACCATATTTAGTTTCTAATGGCCCGGAAAATTAGGGAAATACCATTGTCTGTTAGAGAGATGATTATATCATTATCATCTTTACGTAAAAGTTACTGTGAGATTGCTAAACAAGTGACATAGTCATTCTCTACAGTGCGGTATATTATTAAAAAAAAGATAAGAACTGGATCGACTGAAAATCAGCCTCGGAGAGGTCGTCCAAGGGCCCTTACAGTGCGAGAATGAAGACAAGTAGTTAAAGAAGCTTTAAGTAAACCCAGTAAAAATGCTCAAAATCTTGCCGATGACCTAGCATCATTTAGTGGAAAGTATGTTGCACTACAAACAATCCGAAACGTTCTCCATAGTGAAGGCATTCATGGCAGGAGACCTCTAAAAAAACCTTTCATAAGTGAAGTAAATAGGAAAAAGAGACTTGATTTCGCGAAAAAATACATTAATGAACCACTAGATTTTTGGAAGAAAGTTATATTTTCGGATGAAAGCAAATTCAAAGTTTTTAAGCTGGCTAACATTATGACAATTTGGTGAAAAAATAAATAGTTTTAAATACAAGAAATACATAGAAAACGGTGAAGTTTGGAGGTGGAAATATTATTGTTTGGGACTTAATGGCGTGTTCAGGCATTGGAAATTTAGAAATTATTGAAGGTATCATGAAAGCTCGCTCATATGTGGAGGTGCTGCGATGCAACCTGAAAAGTAGTGCCATTAAATTAGGCATGGATAACGAATACTACTTCCAGCAAGGTAATGGCCTAAAGGACACAGCCTACTTAACCAAGGAGTGGCTTCTATATAATGCTCCCAGAAGATTGCTGACACCAGTCAGTCACCAGACCTCAATCCTATAGAGAACCTATGGCATATTTTGGAAAGAAAGATAGGACAGACAAATCTTACTGGCAAGGTACACTTAAAACAAGTAATAAATGAATCGTGGAACAATTTATCTGTAGAAATATTAAATAATTTAGTAGAATCCATGCAGAGGCGCCTGTAGGCAGTTATTAATGCCAATAGTATGTTTATAAAATATTAAGTAATTTATGTGCCTATGGCACCAATATTATATTATCAATTAAGGTGTGCCAATACTTTTTGGGCAGTGAAAAATTGTTTTTTATTATTTATGTCCAACTTGTTAAATTTTTTTTAATATTATATATGAGATGTTAAATGTTAATTGTTTGCAAATTTAACATACAACAAAAACACTTTTAAAAAATTGTTTACATGTATAAATCCTCAAATAACTGACTGTGCCAATACCTTTTGTGTCAACTGTATTTGTCTTAATAAATATGATAATATTTAATTGTATTGTTTTGAGGAATAATTGTGTTTATATATAAGATTTTGTATGTTGTTGATGTAATCATATTATAATGTTTAAATGTTTTCATAGTGAGTTTATGACTTAATGTCCTTATGGACAAAAGTAGCATTTCAATTGTTTTGAATTGTCAGTCCCCACTGAATGTGCTGGCCCTAACCCAATATGGAAAGTTCTCATCTTAAGGATTTTAGCAATAATTTAAAATTATAAGAAATACCCATTGCTGCCAAAATTAGAATAAGTAAATGTTCTATTTCAGTATTAACCTGAGTTTTAGGTAAACGTATATATTCTTTATCTTTTTACCCAAGGATGTTATCTCTATGCGCTATATTGTTATATTATTTATATAAATGTATACCATTTTTTTTTTTATTAAGATTTTAAATGTAGAAGCGTGCGTAGTTAGTGATTTTGCTTAGGGAGTCAAGTGAATAAATTTAACCAAATATGAACCTTTACCATTAGTCAATCTTATATAGTAATAAATAACTGTAGAATTGGCCACCTGTTTATAATAAGTACACTATAGTTTGATATCATTATTATTTATATTATGATGTTTTGACAAAACAGCCATAATTGTTAGGTTATTCATTGCGTATTTTGTTTCATATTGCCTTATTTATTGAATTATGTATTTGTGAAATTTTATAAAATTATTAATGATGATGATTGTATTGTTGACTGTGAGTTTTTACTAAGGAGATGAATTTGCCAGGGGTGCAGTCAGGATGAATAAACACAGCCAGTTTTTGAATGAAAAACTTATATTTTGGCATTCCAACGTTTTGACCTGCCTTGCAGGTCTTCATCAGGGCTAAAATAACAAAAATTGGATGTGACCAAGATGATACAAAATAAAAAATGGTTTTTTATTTCGAAAAAGCATCTATCCTTGCCACTGTTCCCAACCATAGTAAACGTTTATTATCAGAATCCATTTAGAACCTAATCCTGTAAACCATAAAATTGATAAACAATACATTTCCCTCACTTATTCCCAAGTATTAAATCTTATTAAAAAACTATAACCTTTCCCTCACTATTAATTATTTTTTATTTTATTATTACTATTAATTTTTTTTATTTTTTTTTTATTTTTTATTTATTTTTTTCTGACGGTGATAGCGAAATGTTTAAATTCATATTTAACATCTTCCACACCTTTTAAATAAAAAAAAAAAAAAATAGTTCGGTTTTTATTCACCATGGGCCCCCTTTCATATGTTATATTAGCCACTGCCACCCTTAATTACTTTCTGCAAGTCATTATCCCCCCTTTTCCCTGATTTTATTTTTTAACAGTCATTGTTAGTCAAGCCTTCATCTAGACTACTTCAGTAAGTCCATTTATTTTAATTTCTCATTTTTCCCCAACCTCTTCCTTCGTTTATTGTTATGCCAACTTTATTATTTTGCTTACCTTTCTATGTTACCATTTTCCTTTCCATATAGATCCCTTATACCTTTTTTTAAATTCCTAATGCATGCAATTTCCCTCATTCATCTTTGTGCATAGAAGGATGGACGATTACACAAAGTACTGCTTTTAAGTATCTTGGAGTGACGATAGACAGCTTCGGCACAGTCCAAAAGGATATACAGAACAAAATCACTCGAGGAAAAAAAGTAATAGGTCTCCTTAACGGTATATTGTGGAATAAGAAGGTCTCCCTAGAAACCAAAAAGAGGATATACCACTCCTTCTTGATCGGCACAACTTTATATGGCTCAGAATCATGGGTGGTGACAAAACAAAATGCAAATAAATTACTGGCCCTAGAAATGGATTTCTGGAGAAGAAGAAGTTGCGCCATATCCAGGTTACAGAAGGTCCCAAATGAAATTATAAGAAATCAGGTAGGAGCTAAAACCAACATTCTCAATAACATCAGTGAAAGAAGATTGCTATGGTTTGGGCATGTCATGAGAATGAATGAGACACGATGGCCCCTTCGAGCACTTAAATACTGTCCTGAGAAGAGAAGAAGACGCGGAAGGCCTCGGAAACAGTGGATAGAAGAGGTCAGAGAAGAAATGGCGGCTAGAGGGCTGACTGAGGAAGACAGTTTAGACAGGAGATATTGGAAGGAAGGCGTATTGGGGACCGGGATGTGATATTTTCGCATAATCCTGAAATAAAAAAAAAAAAAATAAATTCCTAATAAAAAACATCTGTTAATAAAATTGTTACATTGTATTAGTTTACTATTTAGAATTTATACTATTCAATTTAAATTATTTAATTACTTTATTACAACTGTATTTTTGACTAGACTTTACTACTATTTTGTATTCAATTATTTAATTAACTACAGATTTTTTTCTTGTTTCTTTTTCATTTTTAAATTATTTTTATTATTTATTAATTTTTTAATTTTTTTTATTTTATTTTTTAATTTTTTTTTATTTTTTTATGTTTGTGTCATCTTGGTCACATCCAATATTTGTTATTTTAGTCCTGATGAAGACCTGCAAGGCAGGTCGAAACGTTTGCACGCCAAAATATTAGTTTTCCATTTAAAAACCGGCTGTGTTTATTCATCCTGACTGCACCCCTGACAAATTCATCTCCTTGTTATAAAATTATTGTTTGAATAAATGTAAAAAATAATTGTATAAAAAGGTGGAGTCGAAGTGTACATCTATGTGTATAATATTATAATGTTGAGATTTTGAAGATTGTGTAATGGTTATATAACTTTAAAATTGTATAAAATATCTATGTCTTTATTGTGTTTATTAGATATAATTTTTGATAACTTGTTTGATATGAATGATGTCATTGTCTTGTTTTGTTTTATATAGCCCAATTGTGTATTTTGAAAATTTATAAAGATACTGCTGAAATAATTGTATAAAATAATTAATTTTGTACAGAAGATGGAGTCGAAGGGCATATATGTTTGTGTTGATTGATAAACATTCTGAATTAAAAAAAAAAAAATTATTCACTGGAGAGGAGGCGAATTGTGGTGATCACTATGGTTCGTGAATTAATAAATAAAAAATTGATTCTCTTGTTATTAAGTTGAAAAGCAATCATGTTTACAGAGTAGGGATTGGTCTATTTATTGATCAATGAATCGATCATGAGCCATCGAAGGCACGCCATGGGCATCCCCAACACTTGCCGATATCGAAGGGCTTCCTGGAATTTCTCGATCACTTGATCTTCAGAGCTGACCGACTACGCACCTGCTCCCCGGTTCGATCCCAGGAAACCAATGAAGCTATCAAGATAGGAAGAAGTTATGGGTAGAGCTCGAGACTATGGAGTGCAACAAAATTGGTGAAATCAGCTTAATTATTTTTAGTTTTGTAATAAGTCTATGAAAGAATGTTTATCAATTTTAAATTAATAAGGTATAAAGGTTGAGAACACCCTCCGTAGATATTTTTTTGTCTCTAATTAAATTAAATTAATTTTTTTTTTTTTTAATTTATATCAATTTATTGAAATTTACAACTGTACAATTATATTCATTAAGTAAATGGGCTGACAACGATTACAATGGCATGTCAAAGCATGTAAAGAACTACTCATCAGTAGCACTTTAATAAAAATTCTACACTAGAAGATCTCTAGGCCATCTTCTTTTCAGACGTCTCGGAGGATTGCTGGATCATGGAGTGTGATGTTCGGAATCCAAACTGGTGATCTGGGATTACACGATGGGAATCTAGGATAGGATACAAGCGTTTTTAGATTAGTTTTTCAAGGATTTTACCCATGATTGGCAAAAGGACGGTATAGATATACGGTATAGCCCATGGAAAAAGGACGGTATGAGGATGGGAGCTCAGGTGGCTTTTTGGGTTTTGGAATCATTTTAACTATAGATAATTTCCAGGAGTCAGGAAAATATGTGGTACGGAGCACAGCATTATATATGTACATTAGGAATAGGATGGCTTTTCGAGGAAGAAGTTTTAGGATTTGGGATGTAATTAGATCGTGTCCAGGGGCTTTATTTGAAGGTAATCTGTGAATGGTGTTTGATATTTCTGAAGGATGGAAATGAGACATGAGACATTTGGAGTGGGATATTTAGTTCTGCTTCTATATGTGTTTGGTAAGTAGGATTAAGGATATCAGGCCGTGGGTTAAAAGTTTGAAAAAGGTGCTGTTGAAAAATAAGTGATTTTTCTTTGTCAGTTTTTGACCAGGTTTGGGATTGAGTTAATAGAGGATGATTGTAATTTCTAAACTTCAGTAGTTGTTTTGTGGTATTCTATAAAGATTTGTTGGTGGTGTTTAAGGTTTTATGTATAGTCATGTAATTTTTGAATTTTGTATTTTTTAATTTCTTTCTTAAGTTTATTTGTTAGTTTACAGTAATTATTTTTATCAGATGGATATCTAGTCCTATGCCACTTTGCTCTTGCTCTACGTTTTTCTCTTAGTAAATTGCGAATATGGTGTGGCAAGTTAGTTTGGAGAGAATCACAGTTTGTTTTGTGTGAGGTATTATCGTTAATGGTGATAGATATTGATGTGGTAAGTTTATCTATGGCCGGTGTCGATTTCCTGTTTTGTTTTGAGTGGAATTTTCAGGTTTAATTTGTTTTTTAAATCATAACGAAATTTGCCCCAGTCCACTCGTCCTTTAATCAGTCTAGGAGGGGAAGGTTTAGGAACAGGATTTGAATGGAGGAGAAGCAGAACAGGGCTATGGTCTGATGAAAGGTCGTCCAGGGATTTGACAATGGTTTGAGAGGTGGAAATTTGGGAAGAAATGAATATATCAAGAATATCAGGATGTTTTTTGGGAGAGGTAGGCCTATATGTAGGGTTTAAGGGTGAGAGGACAGAATAGGGCCTGGATGTTGAAATGCGGGATAAGATGATGCCACGGGGGTTTGATGTTCTACAACCCCATCGCTGGTGTTTGGTGTTGTAGTCCCCTCCAGCAATAAAGCGCGGTCTGAGGGATCTGAATAAGGAATTAAGGTCGTTATAAGAAAGGACATTTCCAGGAGGACAGTATACAGCTGAAAAGTTATATGGAAAGGACAAGTGGAAATAATTACTGATGTGGATTGAATGGTGTTAGTTGGAGTAGAAGGGACAAGAGAATGAGGTATTGATTTATGGATGAGAATGCAAGAACCGCCATGGGCTGTGTTGTCTGGGTGGTCTGATCTATAAGTGATGTAGTCTGTTATGTGAAAATATGGTAGTTATGTGAAGTGGGTTTCAGTAAGTAGGGCTATATCTATGTGATTGTCATGTAGAAATATGTCTAGTTCGTCTCGATGGTTATGAAGACCATTTACATTCCACAAAATGACAGCTAGAGGCTTTTTGCTCATTTTGGAATGTTAAATGGGACTGCAGAAAGGACTCTGGTGAGGAGGGAAATAAGAGGTCTGATTGTTTCTTTCAGTTCTGTCAGGAATGAGAAGAGGATGGTGTTGATATCACCTGGATTTTGGTTAGGAATAGGATGTGGGGTATTTGTTGGCCCGGAAATGTTGGCTGGGGTGGGATCCCATCTTTGGATGTTAGGGGTTGCATGGCCTTTTGAGGTCGAAGGGTATGTTGGATAGGAAACTGGAAAGTTTGGGAAGGAACTGGATGTTGAGTTTCAGGTGGTACCCGTGGGGGTAGATGGTGATAGCAGTGGTCATTGTACTGACTTGGAGGACGGGAATGTTGGGATTTGGAAATCAGAGGCAGAGGTTGGGAGATTTGAGGCGTCTGGTTTAGAGGTTGTTGTGGTCGGTGCTGCTGCGGACTTGTAGTGATGTTTGAAATTAATATTTTTAAAATTATTATTAAAAATCGTAATAATATATAATAATATTTTTATTAAAATTTATTTCATAACAAAAGAAAAGATAAATTGGACTAACAATTAAAAACTAACTCCACATATCATCACTATTTACTATTATATAAAATCCCACAGATGTCATTCTTTGTCCCTGATTAACCCATTTATTTGGGGTTTTTTTGCCAGCTCGAAGTCGAGGTCGAACTCCCAGCTAGTTTTCGTACAGTTCATCCTGAACTTGCAAGGCTGAAAAAAATAAAATAAAAATATAGATTGCTTGTTATGTATTTTAAATCGAAGAATTGAAATTTGAGATGTTTTTCTGAAATTTTTCTATTTATTGAATGTGAAAAAATAAAACTAAACAATAAAATAAAATTGAAAATTCATTCTTATAATAGCTAGTCGCCTAATGAACTTTAACCTTTATCGATAATAAAAACTGATATTAATACTTTCATCTATAAAATAAAATAAGAAATGGGTAACTTTTTTAATGGCCATATTACAATGGTATTAAAAAATGGATTGAATCAATTTTTTAAATAAAAAATACTATTACTGTAGACTATAATGGTGTATCCACTTTCAAAAAAATACAATGATATATATAATAATATTTTTATTAACATTTATTTCGTAACAAAAGAAAAGATAAATTGGATTAACAACTAAAAACTAACTCCACATATCATCACTATTTACAATTCCTTTACTATTATATAAAATCCCACAGATGTCATTGTTTATCCCTGAGTAACCCATTTATTTGGGATTTTTTGTCAGCTGGGTGTGGTCGAACTCGCAGCTAGTTTTCGTACAGTTGATTCCGAACTTGCAAGGCTGAAAAAAATAAAATAAAAATATAGATTGCTTGTTATGTATTTTAAATCGAAGAATTGAAATTTGAGATGTTTTTCTGAAATTTTTCTATTTATTGAATGTGAAAAAATAAAACTAAACAATAAAATAAAATTGAAAATTCATTCTTATAATAGCTAGTCGCCTAATGAACTTTAACCTTTATCGATAATAAAAACTGATATTAATACTTTCATCTATAAAATAAAATAAGAAATGGGTAACTTTTTTAATGGCCATATTACAATGGTATTAAAAAATGGATTGAATCAATTTTTTAAATAAAAAATACTATTACTGTAGACTATAATGGTGTATCCACTTTCAAAAAAATACAATGATATATATAATAATATTTTTATTAAAATTTATTTCATAACAAAAGAAAAGATAAATTGGACTAACAATTAAAAACTAACTCCACATATCATCACTATTTACTATTATATAAAATCCCACAGATGTCATTCTTTGTCCCTGATTAACCCATTTATTTGGGGTTTTTTTGCCAGCTCGAAGTCGAGGTCGAACTCCCAGCTAGTTTTCGTACAGTTCATCCTGAACTTGCAAGGCTGAAAAAAATAAAATAAAAATATAGATTGCTTGTTATGTATTTTAAATCGAAGAATTGAAATTTGAGATGTTTTTCTGAAATTTTTCTATTTATTGAATGTGAAAAAATAAAACTAAACAATAAAATAAAATTGAAAATTCATTCTTATAATAGCTAGTCGCCTAATGAACTTTAACCTTTATCGATAATAAAAACTGATATTAATACTTTCATCTATAAAATAAAATAAGAAATGGGTAACTTTTTTAATGGCCATATTACAATGGTATTAAAAAATGGATTGAATCAATTTTTTAAATAAAAAATACTATTACTGTAGACTATAATGGTGTATCCACTTTCAAAAAAATACAATGATATATATAATAATATTTTTATTAACATTTATTTCGTAACAAAAGAAAAGATAAATTGGATTAACAACTAAAAACTAACTCCACATATCATCACTATTTACAATTCCTTTACTATTATATAAAATCCCACAGATGTCATTGTTTATCCCTGAGTAACCCATTTATTTGGGATTTTTTTGTCAGCTGGGTGTGGTCGAACTCGCAGCTAGTTTTCGTACAGTTGATTCCGAACTTGCAAGGCTGAAAAAAATAAAATAAAAATATAGATTGCTTTTTATATACAATAAGAATATGAATAATAATTATTATTGTTATACATCTTCAGTAAACCTTTTTGTTTTGTTTTTTGAATATTCATGGAAAATAATGAACGATGAGGAAACTATTTGTATTATGGTCTGTCTGCAAAGTGTTTTTTTGCTATTCAAAACAATTAAGTTATGTCATTTTTTGAATTTCCTCAGAAAACTAACTCCACATATCATCACTATTTACAATTCCTTTACTATTATATAAAATCCCACAGATGTCATTGTTTATCCCTGAGTAACCCATTTATTTGGGTTTTTTTGTCAGCTGGGTGTGGTCGAACTCGCAGCTAGTTTTCGTACAGTTGATTCCGAACTTGCAAGGCTGAAAAAAATAAAATAAAAATATAGATTGCTTTTTATATACAATAAGAATATGAATAATAATTATTATTGTTATACATCTTCAGTAAACCTTTTTGTTTTGTTTTTTGAATATTCATGGAAAATAATGAACGATGAGGAAACTATTTGTATTATGGTCTGTCTGCAAAGTGTTTTTTCGCTATTCAAAACAATCAAGTTATGTCATTTTTTTGAATTTCATCAGAAATAAGCATTATCCCATTTTAAAGTCGATACCTCCAATTATAAGTAAGTAGGTATGCACATAGGTAACGAAAATTATTTCCATCTTAATTTGTTGAAATAAAAAAAAAAGAAAAGAATTGTTTATACTTATAATTCTTTATACTTTTTAAATCGAAGAATTGAGATTTGAGATGTTTTTCTCAAATTTTTCTATTTCTTGAATGGGAAAAAATAAAACTATACAATAAAATAAAATTGAGAATTCATTCTTATAATAGCTAGTCGCCTAGTGAACTTTAACCTTTATCGATAATAAAAACTGATATTAATACTTTCATCTATAAAATAAAATAAGAAATGGGTAACTTTTTTAATGACCATATTACAATGGTATTAAAAAATGAATTGAATCGATTTTTTAAATAAAAAATACTATTACTGTAGACTATAATGGTGTATCCACTTTCAAAAAAATACAATAATATATGTAATAATATTTTTATTAACATATATTTCGTAACAAAAGAAAAGATAAATGGGACTAACAACTAAAAACTAACTCCACATATCATCACTATTTACAATTCCTTTACTATTATATAAAATCCCACTGATGTCATTCTTTGTCCCTAACTAACCCATTTATTTGGGTTTTTTTGCCAGCTGGGTGTGGTCGAACTCGCAGCTAGTTTTTGTACAGTTGATCCCGAACTTGCAAGCCTGAAAAAAATAAAATAAAAATATAGATTGCTTGTTATGTACAATAAGAATATAAATAATATTAATTATTGTTAATATTAAATACTAATGCAAAGCAACAACTAAATCAAAACCCTATCAAACGTAAAACAGAGGAGAACCTTGAGCGCTTTAACTTTCGACCTTTAAGCTCCTCTGACAGTCAAGCCTCATGACCACTCACTACCTTCAATGGCTACTAAATATTTTTTAATGGCTACTGGAAGGGATAGGGGGGAGGATTTCATTAGTAAATGAATCTTAAATTCTTTTCAGAAATATTTCTCCTGGTGATATCTCAAATAAATGTATTAGAGCCTTATTATTACGATAACTGTATTAGCCTGCCCATAAGTGGTCAGGTGACCATAAACTTGTGATTTACACTATATAAAAATTATTCAATGTATAAAAAATTCTATTTATGCAGACATGTAAGCCAGGTGATCTTTTGATAATTTTCAACCCGGTGTTGAATCTTCATTCTTATGGAATAAAGTTTTGTTGAGTAGTAGGCAGGTAATTCTCATTGGCATTTTTGACTTGTTTTCCACCTAACACTTGAATTTTAAAGGTATGAAATTTCTACTGCTAATTAAAAATAACAGTGAAATTAATAATGACTCTTATATATAAAGTAACATGTAGTTTACTCAGCAAATAAATATTACAATAACCAGTAAATATAATAGGAATAAATAAAAAAAACTAAATAAATAAATACAATAAAAAATTTAGATACGTACCTAAATATTCTTTAGAGTGGTAGAATCTACAATCTTTGCCAGCTTCGCAAGATGGCCAAAATTTACACTTGATCAACTTCTCATTTTCGTCAGTTTTGCCTTCTGTTGTTCCGTAAACATTTTCGTTGAGGATTGTTTTCGTTATGGAATCGTCCAGGGGGGCAAGACCTATGGAGAAATAGATTAAACTAAATTAGTAATAGTTAATATTACAACAGATTATCATAATGTATTGTAGAAGTGTACAGCCCTTGTACAGTATTGGTGAATCAACAGTTCAATATACAATATAACATCCTCTCCCCCCGCATTTAAAGCGAGGGAGTCGACTTTCGAACAGTCGAAATTCGATAGTGAACATGTCGTGTGTACATGTCGGGTCTCGGCGCTCTCCTAAACTTATAACTTTCCAAAGTGCATAATTCATTTCAAGCTAATTTTTCGTTTTAACTGTGATGGATTGCTATAATGCAGGAAAGAACAATTTAATTACAGAAAAATGTAATTAACATTCTCTCTTACAAGTTTAGGAGAACGCCGAGACCCGACGTGTACACACTTGTTCACTATCGAATTTCGACTGTTCGAAAGTCGACTCCCGCGCTTCAAAGGCGGGGGGAGAGGATGTTATATTGTACATTGAACTGTTGACTCAACAATTGTATAGATACCTTACCATTATATTGATTCTTAAAAAAAATACTTTTGGCTGTCTAAATCAATAAAATCTATGTACGAGGTGTGATCAAAAAGTTCCAGGACTGAATTTTTATACATTTATTCATACAACATACAGGTTATTCAAATTTGTCTCCTTCGAAGTACTCCCCTTGGGAAGCTACCCACTTTTCCCACCGGTGTTTCCACTGATCAAAGGCCCCAGAAAACTCTTCTTTTGTAAAGGTGTTTAGCAGCTCCGTTGTTTTTTCTTTAATTTCGTCAACTGTTTGAAATCTTCGTCCTTTCAGGTGTCTCTTGAGCTTCGGGAAAAGAAAAAAGTCGGCTGGAGCCAGGTCAGGTGAGTAGAGGGCTGAGGAATGACAGTCATTGCGTTTCTTACATAAAAGTTACGGATAACTAATGCAGAGTGAACAGGAGCATTGTCATGGTGAAGGACCCAATCACCACTTTGCCACAGCTCAGGTCTCTTTCTTCTCACAGCATTACGCAATTTTCTGAGGGTTTCAAGATAAACAAAACGATTAATTTTTTGACCTTGTGGAAGGAATTCATAGTAGACAACACCTTTGCAGTCAAAGAAAACCGTAAGCATGACCTTCACATTTGATTTGACTTGGCGTGCTTTCTTGGGCCTTGGAGAACCTTTTGATGTCCATTGTGATGTGATGATTGGGCTTTTGTTTCCACATCGTAACCAAAAACCCCATGTCTCGTCTCCCGTAATGACATGTTTCAAGAAGCTTTCGTCGTCATTTGCCTTTTGAAGAAGTTCCTTAGAAACATGAGTTCGGTGTTGTCTTTGGTCTTCAGTCAACAGTTTTTGGCATTAACTTTGCTGCAACACGACGCATTTGAAGTTTTTCAGTTAAAATTTCCTGACATGACCCAAATGAAATGTTACACTCTTCTGCCATTTCACGGATTGTTAGTCAACGGTCTGATCGTACGAGAGCGTTCACTTTAGCAACATTGTCATAATTGATTGACGTTGAAGGGCGTCCAGAACGAGCATCGTCGTCTGTGGATGTTCGGCCATCTTTAAACCTCTTGAACCACTGATGGCAGCATGATCGGCTTAGACATTCTTCACCAAAAGCCTCTTGTAACATCAAAAAGCTACTAGGGAAGAAGAAGAAATAGTAAGCAGATCGAAGAGGTACTTTCAAGGATTGCTTCATCCGGCCATTGAAGATTTGTTGGAATAGAGGTTCAGTTTAGGCGAAGATGGTAACATGGACGAGATACTTCCACCCGATGAGCAGGATATTGAAATAATTTTCTAAAAACTGAAAAACAACAAAGCTTCCAGTCCAGACGGAATAGCAGCTGAGTTTTTTAAGGCAGGTGGAGACATTTTGAAAAATGAAATTCGCTCTTTAGTACCAGCATTTGGGAAAAGAGGAGTTCCCTGCTGAATGGAATAAGTCAATCATAGTCCCAGTATATAAGAGGAAAGGAGATAAGACAGAGTGCAGAAATCATCGGGGGGTAAGTCAGCATATAACTGAGCACAGCATATAAGTTTTATCAATAGCTTTATATTACAGGCTCGTCGCGTATGTAGAAGCTAATTTGGTTGAAAAGCAGGGAGGTTTCAGCGATCGACTGTCGATCAAATTTTCTCATTAAAGCAGATGTTCGAGAAAATGAAGGAGTATAATCAAACTATGTGGTTACTGTTTGTAGACTTTAAGACAGCATATAATTCCGTCAACCGTGATGAGCTGTATAAAGCCATGAAAGATATGAAAATAGCAAACAAGCTCATTAGGCTCACTATGTGCACCATGAAGAGCACATCTGCCAGGCTGAAAGTAAACTAGACACAAAACGTGCCTTTCCAAGTAGATTTCGCACTCAGACAAGAAGAATATTTAGCACCTCTACTTTCCAATATATAATATAATATATCATACAGTGTAAACAGAGCGGCGTTAGACACCAGAGGCACAATATTTAAAAGCCTCATTCAGATATTAGCGTATGCGGATGTTTGAAGGAAGCTTTGCATAAAATGAATTGAGAAGCAAAACGAATGGGACTGCTTATAAACGAGGAGAAGTACAAAATTATAGTATTGAGAAGGAAGAAACTTTCTTCTCTATAAAAAGCATTGTGAAGAGTAGACTCACCAGCCGCTCGGCCAAGATAAGACTGTACAAGACTCTAGTAGGACCGGTAGCCACGTACGGTCTGCGAAACATGGACTATTGATAAGTCAGTAGCCACGAAACTGGACTGTTTCGAAAGAAAAGTACCGAGACGTATATTTGGTCCGATATAGGATAACGGTATGTGGAGGCAAAGGAAGAACGAAGAGCTATACGATTTGTAAGGTGGCTTGCCATTAGTTATGAAGACTGATACAGGGGTCGCTTTTTTAAAAAAGGAATTAATTTTAAAAAGTTACAAACTGCACTAAAATAATAAGTAAATAACGCATCTAATGACTACAGACTGGGAGTGATGCCATCTTGCTCCTGACAGGGGTTCTTATAGGCTCCAGGGCGCTGACGCCGTGTGAAAAGGGATGTGCGTAGTTTACCAGGCTACAACGGCTCCCTCCTGAAGATCTTTGCTGTCCTCAGCAAAGAGTTGTTGACAGATGAGGCGGTGAAGTCCTTTGTTGACGGTTTTCAGTTGGTAAACAATAGTTAGTAAACAACAGGTGGCGATAATGAAAGGATAACAGAAAGATAACTAATAATAGACCTGATAGAAAAAATAAAAATAAAAATAATACAATATGCGTCTCTTGAGGAAGTTCATCTAATGTTAATAATGGTTGAAAATTTATATTAGCAGAGTGAATTTGTTCGAAAGTAAAATTAGTAAAATGTTTAGGTATCATAGAATTTTGAGGGGATACAGATACATAGCTTTCTAGATATATAAGAGGTTTTGGATAATTTAACAATGTTTCGTTTTCGTGTAAATAGTTGAGTTAATTTAGGATGAATAGAGACATTATAGTGAATATTGGTAATAACTAACTGGTTAGCATCATATATTAAATACATATTAATAATTGGAATATATTTTACAAAAGAGGTGGCAATTCTTAAAACTAAGCTTTTACAATCAAGTAAATCCTTATCATCTAATATTTGATTAATACATTTATTTACAATTTTTGTGACATTTTTACAATAATAGTTATTGTTTAATAATAAACATTGTCCAGTAAAGGTCTCATCATACCTCAGTATCAGGGATGGATGTTCATGAATAGTTATTATTTCATTATTTTTCCGTATAGGAAAGGAAAGGAGGAAAATTGTTTCATACAATACAGATTTTAAAGGAAATTGTATAAAATAAGATAGGAAATTATCATGTAAGGAACAATGTACAGATGCCAGTTGCCATAATATATTAGTGTTGTTAGAGATTAGGAGTACCTTTGATTGTTTAATTATATATTATATCTCCTTGTACGTTAATATACTTGAATGTAATATATTTAATTTGCAGAACTCCAGGCTGGTGTCTATATCGCTGATTTTGTTATATAATAGCAGAAGAGTATCAAATAAAAACAAATATTGTTGCTTAAATTCTAAATCTGATGTTTCATTGGATAAGGTTTCAAAATAATTACTAATTTTTAAATTATTGGAATGAATAATTTTGATGTCCTTATTGAATTCCTCCATTAGTCGTTTATTGATAGATAATTGATTTTCTACATTGTGTTCTAAATGATATTCGTTTTTCTGTACTTTTTGTAGTATTTCGTCATACTTAGCTTTGTCGTTAGCGTCCATGTTCCCTGTAACCCACGATATAGCCGTTCCGAGGCCATTGAAAAGTCCTCTTTTTACTCTATAATTATTAGGATGTAGGTGATCTAATTTTGCTTTAGGGTATCTTAGATGAGTTCTGATTAGGTTAATTTGAGAGATGTCATTATGTTTGGT
The DNA here is from genome assembly GCA_003667255.2 of Euschistus heros. Classification (NCBI taxonomy): domain Eukaryota; kingdom Metazoa; phylum Arthropoda; class Insecta; order Hemiptera; family Pentatomidae; genus Euschistus; species Euschistus heros. The sequence goes on from RCWM02000823.1 coordinate 74,649, forward strand.
GCTAAGGATTTTTAGAGCTGTCTTTATATTGTTTAATTCAATTTGTAGTAATTTGATATTAATGTTATGCATGTACGTATATGTCTTGTTAATTACATATGAGTCTTGGATCTTGATGGGTAGGATTCCGGCTGATTTGCTAATGTCCGTTAGTTTGTATGGGGTGACCGGGAAGATTAGTAGTAGAAGTAGCATTTTCCTGAAACAAAATTTTATTTTGGAATTTCTTTCCTTGGACGGATTTGGGTGGACCTTAAAAGATTTTCAGCTGTATTTGCCACTGGCAAGTTTTCTTTTACGATCGTACTTGATGGGAAAGTATTTTGGTCTGCCCTTTTTGTTAAAAGTAGTTTTTAGATATGGTTCTTCGGGAATTTCAATTTTTTTTTGTCTAGTGAGGTTTAATTTTTGTGTACGTTTTTCTTTTTCTTTATCTATTGTATCTTTAATTAATTTGTGTAAAGTTTTTAATCTTTCTAGGTATTCGTCTGTTTTTTTTCTTCCGTGACTAATGTCTCCGTTATTTCATCTAAGTAGGGGTTTTTACTTATGCCGTAAGTCATTTCCATAGGGGTAAATTTCAGGTTTGAATTGAGAGTGTTTTTGAAAGCGAATAGTGCTAATTTCATTAGCATTAATTAATTCTTTAAATGTTTCTGTTCGAGTTGTATTATGTTTAAGAGTTCTATTAGTGTTAAATGTGCCTCGTTCTAGTAAGCCTTGAGAGTCTGGATGTCCCGGTGTTATGTAATAAATATGGTTCAATACTGTATAGTCTTAAGATATTCTTCAATCCGTTGTTATCGAACTCTCTTCCATAATCCATTTGGATTGTTCTTGGTATCGGAAATAATGAAAAATAGTCGTAGAGACAATTTTGAATTTCAATTTGATTTAGAGTATTAATTGGGTATGCCATAAGTCTTTTGGAAAAAACAATCTATTATTGTTAGGAATTTGTCTCTGCCAAAATGGAATATATCTATTTGTAATTTTTCAAAAGATTTTTCGGGTGTTGGTGTAATTTTATATTCAGCATGTATTGGTTTTCGTTCGTATTTTACTTTTAAACAGATTGGGCACTTGTTTATGTAGTCAGTTATATCCCTTAACATTGAGGGCCAATAATATATTTTACGGATGTTTTGATAGCTTTCGTTTATTCCGCGGTGGTACGTTTTCCCTACGTGATAATTTGATATCACTTCTGTTTGTTCTTCTGGAGTGGGTATGTCCAAATTTAATTTTTTATGTCTTTTAATTTTGATTGTTGGAAAGTTAGTGGTTATTACTTTCTTAAAGTTGTTATAAATTGACTCATATTCGGTATTTAATATTCCTTCCCGATTACAATAAATTCCGTAGGTTGTTTTTGATCTTAGATAATTAATACATAAGGTTTTTATTTTCTGAATGTCCGAAGAATTTGGAATGTTAAAGGTAAAGCGATTTTTATTGAATAACTATTTTACTATTAAGGCTTTAGTTCCGCGTTCAATTTGATTTTGTTCAATATTTAGTATTTTGTCGTCGTCTGCGATAGTGTCTTGCTCATTTGAGCTTTCCTGAGAATGAATAGTGACCACAGAGTCATTATCGCTATCTTCGTTTTGAGGAGGATATTCTCGTAATAGATCGTCAAGTACTTGGTCAGGGTCAATCTCCCCGGGATTCTTACTCTAAGTTATCGCATGCACCGGCTGCATTCTAGATAGTATTAGTGTGCTACTGCGTTTGTTTTTCCTTTGACTTATTTAATTTCGAAATCGAAATCTGCAAGTAAACATTTCCAACGTAATAATTTAGAATTTGGTTCCTTAATATTATGTAGCCACTGTAATGGTTTATGATCGGTTTGAATTAGAAATTTATTTCGGAATAGATAAGGTCGAAAGTGTTTACAGGCCCAATCGATGGCGAGTAGTTCTTTTTCTATAGTCGATAAATTTTCTTCCTGTTTATTCAACGTTCGCGATGCATATGCTATAGGTAAATCTTTGTTATCGAAATTCTGTGAAAGAACGGCTCCTAATGCGTAATTAGAGGCATCGGTCGTTAAAATAAATTGTTTCTCGAGGTCTGGTAGTTGTAAAATTGGTTCGTTAAGTAATAATGTCTTTAATGTCTCGAATGCATCTACAAATTCTTTGTTTTTATTATCTTTTTTAGCATCTTTTCTTAGAGCATTAGTTAAAGGTTTCGCTATGTGGGCATCATTTTTAATCATTTTCCGATAGTAACCGGTTAGACCCAGAAACTGTTTTATTTCTTTATGTTTTTTGGAATGCGGAAATTTTTGATGACTTCTATTTTTGCAGGGTTAGGTCTTATCCGATATAATATGGCCTAAATACAAAAGTTCCTTTTTGAAGAATTCCGTTTATCTATTTGAATTTTCAAATTGTGCTCTTTTAATTTATCGAAAACCGCCTTTAAATGTTTTAGGTGTTCCTCTAAATTATCCGAAAAAATTATTATATCATCCATATAAACAAGAACATTGGGCATTTTTGAAAATATTATATTCATCGCTCTCTGAAATGTTGGGGGTGCGTTTATTAACCCAAAGGGCATACGTAAGAATTCGTAATGCCCATTCTCTGTGGAAAATGCAGTTTTTGGTATTGATTCTGATTCCATTTCTGTTTGATGAAAGCCGGAGGCTAGATCAATCGTTGAAAAATACATGGCACGTCCTATTTTACCAAAAAGGTCCTCAATGTTAGGAAGTGGGTATTTGTCCTCTATCGTTTTTTCGTTTAGCTTTCTATAGTCAATTACAAGTCTTACTTTTCGTTTTCCCGAAGCGTCTAATTTTTTAGGGACCACCCATATAGGCGAATTATAAGGAGAATTTGTTGGTTGAATTATTTTATTTTTTAATAGCTTATTGTTTGTTTATTTCGTTTAACGTCACTTTTATGCTGCTATGGCTAATCGGACGATGCTACGGTGGGAGTCCTAAATTTTGCCTATCCAGGTATAATTAGGATAGGGATCTTTAACGAGTACCTGACATCGCACAGGCTCGGGACCCCCATTTTACGTCCCTTCCGAAGGACGGCATAGCTAAGGACTTTTTACTCCCTTTAAAAAATCCTAAGGTCATCTGCCGGGCTGCGAACCCGCGATCTTGGGTTTAGTAGGTTGCTATGCTAACCACTACACCACAGGTGACCCCTTTAATAGCTTATTTATTTCTATCATAATTTCTAGCTTATCTTTTCTAAAAGCTAAAGGGTACCTGTAACTTTTTGTATATACTGGTACGTCATCCTTAGTGTTAATTTTATGTTTTAAAATGTTAGTAGAACTTAATTTATCATTTTCCTTTTTTATTATTTCAGGATATTGTTTTATTAAATTAATAATTTTATCTTTTTCTTCTTTGTTCATGTGGTCAGTTCTAATTAATTTATGAATATCCTTTTTTTATTGAACTGGTTTCCTTGGGACAATTGGTCACAATTCCACCTGGTCCAATAATTTCATCTATCTCGTCTATTTCCATGGGCTCGGGACAAATGGTCATAAGCTCATGAAAATAGACAATACATTTACATTTATTATTTTTTATATCTACAATTCCTTCTTCAATTCTATATTTATCATTATCAATATCTTTTATTAAACCAAAATTAATATTATCTTTTGACTGGACTGGTAATTAATTACATTGTATCCCGGTTTTAATATTATTTCTTTTGTATCAATTAATCTTATGGTAATAACTTTTGTGTTCCATTACTATATTTCAATAATTCGTTATTATAATCAACTATTGCCTTAATATTATGCAACGTTTCATCTCCTAATAATATGTCATATTTTTTTTGAAAAGTTAAAAATATATAATTTTATCAACTTATTCTGACCAAAGACATTTTCTAAATTAAAATAAATCAATTCTTTACCTGAATCTTCTCCTGTAGGCGTCCTTACTACAAACTCTTCCTGGTACTTTGGTATGTCTGTACCTACTATTGAGGGGTTAATGTAATTTTTTAGCGATCCTGTGTCAACTAACCATCTCCTGTTTTTATATTCAGTAAAGTGCGGTAGGGATTTGTTTAAAATATTTAATTCGAATGTCCTGGGGGGTTTTCTTGGGGTGACGGGCTTAAGGCTAAACATCCCGATTTTTAGTAAGATTTTTTTTCAAGAGATGGCAGCACTTTTGGGGCGAATTTATTTTCGCTCTCATTTGTGAACAGAATCATCAATATTAGATCTGTAAACGGATTTAGTAATAAAAATCCCATTAAATTCACGCTACGTTTTCCGAATTTTTTTTTTTGTCAATTATTTTAGAATTTAAAAAAATTATCTGGCGAACTATTGATTTTTTTAAAAAAAAGCTGGTTATAATCACTTGGACATAAGTCAATTGAACACAATTATGCAAACAGATTCATTTTTGGTTGCATAGGTTGATCGTAATTTGAAAAATACGATATAACAATAGCGGGTGATTAGATTAGTAAGCTACCTGCTGTTGTAGTAGCGGGGGAAGGGCTGTGAGGACCCAGCTCCCAGTCAGCTACCGATCTAAAGTCTCCCCAATAGTGGATAAACCAACATCCTTTTTTTAAGTTTTCCGCTTATAACTCGAAAATGGTGCGTTTTATTAAAAAAGTTTTTTAGTACAAAATTAAAGCTTATTAAATTTGCTACAAGTTTGTACTATTGTAATTTAAAATTTTATGCTAAAAACTTTTTCAATAGAACGCACCGTTTTCGAGTTATAAGCGAAAAATTCAAAAATGAAACATTCAAAGGATCAAAACATTTTTCTTCCTTCGTGATTTATCGAACAGAATATCATTTTGTATTGTTTTTATATTTCTTAAGTTATAAATTTTGATTTTAATTTTATAAGAATATTTAAATGAATAAAAGATTGTATTTGAATATAAAAAATAAAATTATCTAATACGTCACCAAGAAAAATTATTATAAAATTCCTGGGTCTGAGATTCATACTAACTAAAAATCTAGTGTTTTTTCTACTACTACGTTCATCAAATCGTTGTCTAGTAACAACTGCAATTTATCCAATAGATATTTACACAGCCTACTTCAAAATTCAATCAAAATTTCATATATTATTTATATATCATAGAACAGGGTGGTCTTTTTTGGTCTATCACCACATTCATTCCGTATATTTCCGGTGGGAAGTCCCACCACAGCACTCCTTTTGAAGTTTCATTTTTTTATATTTTGTTATACTCTATATACCTGTCACTAATTGAGGGAAAAGTTGGCCTGTTTAGACATAAGACCCCTATAGAATGAAGCACAACAGAAACCGAATGGTGTAATTTCCCACTTGCTGTATATAAAATGAGTGCAGTGACCAGAAGGACCACTGAAATTTAAAAATCACAAAAGGAACCAACTAGTTTCCTATTAAAAAAATAAAAATTTCAAATCCTCATGTTAATTATGTTTACTACAATCTGTAAACTTATATTTTTTTAAAAGCAAAATCAAACTTGATTTTCTTTTCACTGAATACAACAGTTATGGAGAAGAAGATGATCAGGAATACAGTCAAAGAGGAACTTTGAGGAAATTCTTAGAATTTCTTCTTAGACGTGGTGTTCCTCTTTGACTGCATCCCTGATCATCTTCTTCTCCATTCATCATACCAGTCAACTATACTTTTATCACAACAGTTTTACGTCAAATAAGTGGATCGATTAAAAAAAATAAAACATATAATTATAAAAAGATAAATAAATAGAGATTACAAATAATTCAATATAAGTAAACTATTACTGTTTATTTATATACAAGTGAAATTTTTAATTTTATTGATAACAGTTAACTAAGAAATATATAACTATTAATAATTTATGAATTCCTAAGTACTGTTTCATTGAACCCTTCAACTTCAAAACACATTTAAAATGTAGAATGTAACAGCTGATATTTGTAAAATTTGATTATCAAGTTTTTTTCGTATCTACTAAGAATTTCAAAGTAAAAACAACATACATATTAGGAGAACATAATATTTATATTTTACATTGCTAAAAACCTAAAATTAACCTAATTATTCATTAAAACTTCATAATGTAAATAGAAATTATTTGGAAAATAAGAGTCCTGGACTAACTACTTCACCATAGAATTAAAATAGAAAACGTTTTTATTGGTCTACGTAAGTCTATAATTAAGTATAATTTTACTTTTACCGATAAGATCTGTTTTATTCGATCCATGACAATTATTTATAAAAAAATATAATACAATTAAAATAACAAATATAATAATAATTTAAGTTGACGACAAAACATGTACCTACATTACATTACATTGTAAAAATTTTCTATATAATAGAATTCATCAGATTTCTAATCTGTACAATATTATGATCTTGTAGCAAATTTTATCATTTTTGAACTAATCAATTTTGTATGGAATCAACAAAAGGACTAAAGCTTTTGATTCTAATATTAAAACAGTAAATAATTTTAAGCCCAAATGCTAGTTGTAGCAGGAACTAAAACTTTTATGCAAATCCTCTTTTGAATTTAATCTTCATTCAATACGTATATTTGAACTCTTTTGAAAAAAAAAAAAAAAAATCAATAAATAATTCGAGATCTGGCAAGAATATTCTTTTCTGTAAATAATTAAAAAAAAAAAAAAAACAAAAAAAAATATATATATATATATATATATATATATATATATATATATATATTTAAGTATAGATATTCTATAAATTAGAGTAGGAGAAGAATTAGAGTGTCAGGATTCCAGGTGTGTTTGGGTATAGTTCTTAAAAAAAACAAATGGACAAAACAGAGAATACAACAAATCAATCAAAAATGAGAATATTTTATAAAAACATATATAAAATTAAATTATTGTTAGTATACACACACACACACACGCACACGCACACGCACACGCACACGCACACACACACAAACACACACACACAAACACAAACACACACACACACACACACACACACACACACACACACACACACACACACACACCCCATACATATATATACACCATCTATAAACAGCTATATTGCACATCACAGCTTAGAAATGTCGGGTTCCCTAATAGGCAATGACCTCGCCAACCTGGGATCTAATCATTCAGGGAGAATCACCTCCTTATAGCAAAATATTAATTTTCTAAGCATTTTCGTTTTCCAAAAATCATCGTCTCGGTGTATAATTTCATACAGCATATCTTTAGAAGTCCACACTACAAAATAGCACTTGTTCCTATCTGAAATTTGGAGTTGGCCCTGAACTTGTAAGTAATAATCGCTGTTTTTTTTTTAGTTGCAGTACATTATTTTCTATATTAAAATATTTAAGTTTCAGGCAGGCTCCACTAATTGTCATATTATGAGCGGATTTAGGATACTTCACTTCGATTATAGAGTCTGTTCCAATCAAACCATCTGGGGATGCACCAAGGAAGCCATATGTGCAGTGAACGAAAAGTCCACAAGGTTCCGCTTTCAGTCCGGTCTTTTCTTTAAATTGTCGAATAGCTACTTCCTCATTTTCGGCTCCGTACTCCATAGCTGGTGAACGAAAATGATAGGTAATAATAGGAATGATAGGTAATTAAACTGCTAGTTATGAATGTTCTTGTAAACCCTTATGATCGAAAAAAAAAGGCGCGTGCAGCAAAACGAAAACTGCCTCCCTAAATAAACTGTTGGAGAAAATTTAAAAAAAAAATTAAGAATTAATGACCGTCGGTAATTAATTCATTATTGTATTGCGCCACATTTCAGGCTAACCACAGATGAAAACTTATGAAATCACTTGTGCTTTGACTATGATTTTAAAATATAAAACAGTAAATTTGTTGTACAGCTTTTATCACAACCCGAGAAATACCACAAAGAGGTGTCTGTGCTGGTTTCTCATTTTTTTTTTTCTTTTATAAGCCATAAGAACCGTGGTTTTTATGCCATTCAAACAGAAAATATATGTGATTTAGGTGTCTATCTATATACAAAACTAAGGAACTAAAGTTGAAGAAAAAATGAATCATGGTATATATAATAATAATAATAAAACAAATGCCATTCAAGGTGTGTCTACATACAAAAAAGGAAGAACCAAATCTAAATAAAAGGAAAATTGATTGAGTTATCTGCAGCATTAGATCAGTTGGAAGTTCCATGGAATTGTCAATTACCATGAATTGTAGAACATCGTTTTAGGATCATATTTAGAGCGATTGTTTATTTTTCTTTGTTAGTTGGCTTACTAATCGCTTCTGCTTGCTTTTTTTTTTTTTTTTTTTTTTGTTTTCTTTTTTTTTTTTTTTTTGTTTTCTCGCAGAAACTAAATGAATTTTATTTGGACTGTTTGTATCAAATACTTAGCCGGTGAAAAAGGCTAGATAGTATGTGATTTCCAGCAGTAGCTAAAGAAATTATTTTTATTTATTTGGAAATAAATGGACTGTCCTCTCATTTCTTGCATTTATCAAACGCTTTTTCATATTTTTGATTTATTAAAGTAGTGTAGAACACATTATTGCAAAAGTACTTGAAGCCTGACCAGTCTATTTCCAAGGAATATCATCATCTTTTCATTTGAATATAATCATTTTCTCCGTTTTCAATTGAAAAAACAACAACAAAGAATCAGGATTGTTGATGTACCGAATGAAAAGAAACCGTTCATATACACGAGCCTTGGGAACAATGAAATTACTATATAGCAGAATTGGGGGAATAAAATAAATAAACAACTAAATATTTGACAACTAACTTCTTGGAATTTAAATATTTCAGTCGATTTTTTAGATTAATTTTGCCCAACTCTTTATAGTACGATAATTCTAAAACATTTCCAAGAGGTTAGCCATTTTAATGATGTTCATTTTATTCATTTTTTCGTTTTTTTAATTATATTTACGATGTTTACGGACAATTAGTACAAAAGTATTCATACAAAGTCGAACTTTCACAACTCAGCGAACCGACAACACTATACATTCAGATTACATTATAATAAATATTATGTGGGTACTTACTTTATATCATTATTATCTATTCTTTTTAGTGCAGTTCTTCTTCGTCTAGCAGATAGGTGGAAATTCTTTTTGGATTTAGATCTATTTCTATGTAAATTTCTACGTCCAATAAATTGTTCTTCTTCGTTATGCTCCATCTTTACAACGATAGAAATTGAACAAAAATACAATTTGGTCTGAACAGGTAAATATTTTCAATTGTTACTGGGTTTTCCCGAATATCTTTTACCTGGTTTCTATACTATGGGCTTGATTTCATATACCGACATGCCAACTAAATTATTATATTTATATCTATAGTTACTTTAGTCTATATAGGTTATACATATTGATACATAGGTAGCATATTATAGTTACTTATAGGTTATACATATTGATACATAGGTAACATATTATAGTTACCTAAATACCTATCGCTTAGATAACTATATGAAATTAATTTAGACTATTTTATGTTATTTGTCCCTAATACTTTGCAGGTGAGAAGGGTCAGTGTAATTTCCTGCAGTAAGTAAACGAATCTTTTTCTCTATTTGAAAATAAATAGACAATGACTCCTTTGTTGACTTTATAAAAAGACATATTTATCACAACTATAACAGCTACGCAGCTATTATCAGTTCATGATTTTTCGAAATTTTGATTGATCTTCAAATTAGAGTACAACACATTACAGTAATAGTTTTTTTTGTTGAAATTGTAATTATCATGGTTGGCATTCAATCTGTTGGACCGTCAAACGCTTCAAGTGAAAATAAAAGTTTACAAATTACTGTAACTAGGCCTGTTTGTCCCTAATAATTAGTCATTGAAAAGGGCCAGTGTTTGGTATAGATACCGCAATAAAATAAGGATTGCATCAACAAAATTTAATTTTTATAATTTGGTTATAAATAGACAAATAACACATTTGATAAATTCATCAAAATATATATTAAAACTTTAATTCAGCTTTTGTCAATTCGAAAAATTTATTTTAATTGCCTTATTCTTACTTCAAAAAATGATAAATTGTTAATAGACTGAATCTAACAAAACATAAAAAATAGTAATAACAAGAAAACAAAATCATACAATATTTCCTTAGCTCTTCACAAATCGAGGAATACCTATGTGAGAGTGATTTCGGTAAGGAAGAGACCGTCTCAGCCGTTGACCCAATTCCATCCGGTTGTAAACAAAATTCGTATTTTTCACATTACGATCGCAATATGCATGCTATGATTAGTTGTAATATGTCATTCGGTTTAAAAACGTTTCTACAACTGATTATAACCTCATATTTTTAAAAATATATATTTAACACCTATTTTTACGTTCTATTTTCTTAATTATTGAATTTATAGAAAAAAACGCTTCGTAGCGTGAATTCTGTGTTTACCAAATACCCAAAGAATTTTACAGATTGAAAATCGGACATTCCGTTCCGGAGAAATTGCGGAAATAAATTCTTCTGTTTCCAACGCTTGACTGAAAGGGGTATATTTAGCCTTAACCCTAAAAAATGTTCAGATAGTTTATTGAAATTTTCGCGTAGATAGTACTTAATTCTTGTTGCATCTTATCCATACGGCTTTCCTTTTGTGTTGGTTCTGTTTTCTCTTTAATGTGAGTGATTTCGTATGGGGAAATCCAACGTTTTGACGAGGTTGGTTTATTTGATCTTTGGGTTCTCATATATACGGTAGGAGGGTATTGTCTGTTATTGTTATTATTATTATTAAATTGATTATGCTGTTGAAAAAATGGTTTTTGATGATACTGAAAATTTTGGAAATTAGGTTTCTGTTGGTAATTAAAATTTTAGGTTGATGATTAAATTTTGGTTTATTTTGGAACGGATTGTTTTGCTTAAAAGGGTTATAGTTTGGAAAAGGATTATATGGTTTTACTTGATTTGTTTTGGGGTCGTAATTTGGAACTTGATAGGGGTGTGTATATTTTTTGGAATCTATCTTATAAATCGCATCAAGTGAGGCATTATATCTTAATTGTTCTAGAACTATACTACAATCGTTAATTAATTTATTCCTTGCGTCATCTAAATTTTGTATTTGGAATAATTGTAAATGTGCCCCGAGTAGCGGATGTACCCCGTGTACGAAAGTTCTTACTAGTGTCGCGTCAAGTTGGTGCGTCATATTGATTGATATATATCCCCATTTATGAAATACTAAATAAATGGTAAATAAATGGAGGATTAGAAAAAAAAAAAAATATGAAATACTACTTTGCTACAGTAAGGTTGCATAAAATATTTTATGTAATGTATTGCTCATGAATTTCTTAATATTTTACATACATGTATACAACCTTATACACACACAGAAAGTACAGTACTGAACACAGAAAAAAATTATGCTATACAATAATTTTTTTATCTTTTTGTATAGCATAATTTTTTTTTTTTTTAAATGTTCTTTAACCTTACTTCAGAGAAAAAAATGAGCGACTATTTTCCAAATTTTTAGTTTTTTGTTTTCTTTAATTTTTTTTATCTTTAAGAAAACAAAAAACTAAAAATTTGGAAAATAGTCGCTCATTTTTTTCTCTGAAGTTAGGTTAAAGAACATTTTTTGGCTGCTAAATCACGGATTTTCTTTAGCGTGATCAACTGAGGTAAACAGCATTCAGGTTGTTGCTGTAGCAGTTAAAGAGCGACTGAAGGCGAAAACCATCAAAGGCACAATAACAACACCCCCTTCCCTCTCTCGGATTGTGCTTACGATTCTGATTATTTTTATTTTTCCCAAAACGGCGTTCAGATTATCGAGCGTTCGGATTATCGAGCGTTCGGATTATCGAGGTTTTTCGGTATTGAATGCATCCCAGAACACTTTCATAAGTTAAATCTTGACTCATTCAGTTATCAAATGTTCTCTATTCTAGGTTAGTTAGTGAGCAGAGATGAAGTTTTGAAGAAAAACTCAATTTCTCTCTGACTGGGAAAAAAAAAATAGCTCATGGATATGTCTATCAATGATCCACTGCTTCTGATAAGGAAACTATCGGCAAATTTTCTGTCGAATTAAGACCAACAGAGCTAAAGCGTGTCAAAAAAGCCCCAATTCTTGGACCACGAAAATGTAAGCAAAACCTGACTTTTTTTTTTTCACACAAACCAATACAGCTACGTCCTAGCGAAAAATGTTATATATCAAAAAATATTCTCCATTAAATTTCTGATAAAGAAACTTTCGTCATATTTTGCTATCCCAGCAACACTAACAGAGCTAGAGCTAATCAAAATAACAAAATTAACATTTTTAAGGGTGAACAAAAGTTATACTTTAGGTTGCCATGACGACGCTTTACATTACAAATGGGTTGCTATGGCGCTTTACATAACAACGCCCTTGCCAAAAGATTTATCCATGTCAGCAAAAATTATCAATGTCAATATCATTTCTGAGATGTAAAAAAGTGAACACATAACCTATACCTTTAAAGAATGACTATTTAAATATTATAAAATAGTTATTATTTTATTTTTTTTTTTTTTAAATAAGAAAATCCTCTCATAACCCTACTTTCAACTGCTTTATCACATTTTATAATCCGACCACCTAGAAACCCTTAAATGTCCTCATTTAAGTCCCTTACGATTCTCCTATGGAACGCAAATAGTGTTCGAAATCACACTAACAAACTAACTTCCTTATTACAGGACAGACACACCGACGTAGCCCTTATTACTGAAACAAGACCAACCTATAGACGTCTATTTAACATACCTCAGTACGAAACATATCGGACTGACCACCCAGATGGAACAGCCCATGCTGGATCCGCTGTCATCATACACCAATCCCTTGCTCACTACCTATTCCCCTTACCAGTCCAGAATGATTTCCTTCAATCCACTTCTGTAAAAATTCAAACTCCTTTCTTTCCTATATCTATTGTGTCAGCGTATTTCCCTCCCAACAAATCCATTTCCGAATCCCACTACTCTTCCTTTTTAAATTCCCTAGGACATCACGTTATTTTAGGAGTAGACCTAAATGCCAAACATCAGCAATGGGGAGCCAGAACAACCAACTCCCGTGGGCGAACATTGATGTCTGCACTAAATTCTAGTCCTTGCAAAATCCTCTACCCCGATTCTCCCACATATTGGCCTACTGATCCTTATCTTAATCCCGATCTCCTAGAATTTTTTATCCACAAAGGGCTAGAGCCATTTAATCATTCCATTACCCGCCTAGACGACCTATCATCAGACCATAGCCCATTAATATTAAATCTATCCATATCACCAATTCCTAAATCACCCTTTTCCTCATTTATCAGAGGTCCAGTAAACTGGAAGCTCTTCCAACAACTCCTGACCGATCAAATAGACCTCAGAGTTTCCTTGAAAACCCGTGAAAACCTGGTTGATGCTGTTCACTCCTTCACTACCTCAATCCAGCAAGCCGCTTGGGCAGCATCTTTACCGAATAATAGCCCAAAAAACCATAAAAATAACCCATTACCACAAAACCTTTTAGACCTCATCCAAGCCAAGCACTATTATAGAGCAATATGGCAACGCACAAGACATCCATTTGATCTTTGCACGTGTAACTACTATAAGAAACTAGTCAAGCGCGAATTGGCTTCCTTTAGATCCCAGTCATTCAATACATACCTCTCGTCCCTTTGCGCTCATGATAATTCCCTCTGGAACATAACAAAAAAGATCCTAAAATCCAAGCCCATCTCCCATCCCCTCCGACGAGGTGATGGCTCATGGGCCGCATCTGACATGGAAAAAGCAGAGGAACAAGCCAATCACCTTTCACAAACATTTACTCCAAATCCTGGACCTTATCCCGATCAATCCAATACAGTTGAAGAGTTCTTATCTTCTCCCATTCCACTCTCCTTACCTCCTAGACCTGTTACCCCCTCTGAGGCCCGCCAACTTCCACATAAAGCAATAATGTTCCTTACCTATATCTACAATTGCATCCTACGCACAACCCACTTTCATGTCTTTTGGAAACACTCCGTCATAATAACTTTCCTAAAACCAAGTAAACCTCCTAACAGCACTTCATTATATAGACCAATTAGCCTACTTCCTATTCTATCTAAAATATTCGAAAAATCCTCCTTAAACGTATCCTATCCAAACTTGACACACATAATTTCCCCTCCCACCAATTTGGATTCCGTCCAATGCATTCTACAGTCCAACAAGGACTCCGTCTTGTTGACCATGTATATTCTGCTCTGGAAAGGAAGCAATATTGCTCGGGTGCCTTTCTTTCTCCAGAGCAATATTGCTCTGGTTTTTGACCGGCTTTGGCACACGGGATTGCTTTTTAAACTTTAGAGCATACTGCCACAAACCCTCTATCTCATCCTTCATTCCTACCTTACAAATCGCTCCTTCCGAGTTCGATGCAGCTCTGATTTTTCCGACTGCTATCCTATCCGAGCCGGAGTTCCTCAAGGCAGCGTTTTGGGTCCTGTCCTCTACATCCTCTTCACAGCTAACATTCCTACCTCTCCCGACACGTTCCTTGCAACTTTCACTGATGATACAGCTATACTTTCTTCACATCCTGATCCTAAAACAGCCTCTTCCAACCTACAAAAGCACCTTTCAATGATAGAACTATGGTGCAACAGATGGAGAATAAAAATCAATGAATCCAAATGCACCCACATCACTTTTGCTCTACGCCGTAGTTCCTGCCCAACTGATCTATTCAATAAGATTCCGTTACCCAAATCTGATACAGTGCGATATCTTAGACAAAAGACTCACTTGGAACCCACATACTAGACTTAAAAGACAAGAACTAAACAGAAGATTCAGCCAACTATACCACATTCTATGCAAGACTTCAAAACTTTCAATAGACAACAAGCTTCTGATTAAAAGTAAAGCCTATCTGGACCTACGGACTAGAAATTTGGGGGACAGCAAAACACTCGAAAATCAAACGTATTCAATTCTTCCAATTCAAATTCCTAAGAACCATAACCAAAGCCCCATATTATGTCTCCAACAAAACCTTACATAACGATCTTAATATACCTTTTGTCCTAGAATCCATACCAGTAAAATTGTCAAAATTTCATCAAAAACTTTCTCATCATCCTAATCCACTAGCACAATCCCTATCCAGCTCCACTCATCCCTATAATCCTCCTCGCAGGTTAAAAAGGCAGTGGCCTCGTGACCTATTATAAATTTTGACATGGAGTCCTGGCAATTGCCAGCTTCTCCGCTCATGCTCTGAGTGACTGTAGTTTAGCGCTCTCACACAGCCTCCACTGGTGTTATATTATACTAATGACGCAGCTGAGAGAGAAGCGCTAGGATCTCTTGGAGCCTGGCTTGTCCCTTTATAAGTGGAGGTACAAGTCAGGTCGGGGGATCCCTCAGATCTTAATTTAATATAAGTAAAGTATGAATGTATTTTTACGATTTAATTTAATTTAAATTTTTTTTTTTTTTTATTATTTTTTTTTTTTTTACTCTTTTTATTGTTTTTATTTTATGTCTTGTTACTTATTTTATAGATTATTTATTTTTTATTTTTCTTAGCCTTATGTATTGTATAGTTTGAGGTACTTTGTTTATTTTTTTTTATTTTCTTCTTATTTTATTTTATTTTTTTAATCTATTCTTTGTATTTATTTCTTACATTTAATACATTTATTATAATACATTTGTATTTAATTCTTGTACATAGTGTGTAAATGGATCCATTTAGTCATCCATATTACCTATTGCCCACATTGAGGCAGATTGTAATACTTTATCAATAAAATAAAATTAAAAAAATAAAAAAATAAGAAAATATCATTTATGTAGATTTTTACATTAATTCTGCCCAAGATTTGAGAGTATAAAAATAAAAATAAAAATATAAATAAAAGACTTAAATAATGAGCTTATCACTCAGCCTCCATGTCCATTGATTTGAAGAATATTACAACAAATTAATAAAATAAATAATAATTATAGTAGCAGGGTACCAAAGGGATATTTTAATTTAAATAATTGTAATGCGATCTTTTAACTTAAATTTATATTTTAACAAATTGAAATTGAATATAAAGCCAATCTTACAGATGATTTTTTAAAATAAATGTAATTACAATTAGTGTTGACAAATAAAATAAAAAATATACAATAGTAATGAATAATTTCAATATTAACAAAAAAAAAAAAAAAAACAATTCAAGCAAGCATTATCATAAAACATAAGAAATATGCCATATTATGCTTATGTTGGTAGTGAATACAATAATATTAATAATAATAAAACATAAATATTATTATAGATAAAACTAAAACCTTTCATATAACTAATAACAAAAAATGTAATTTAAAAAAATTAAACCTTAAAATAAATTTCATTTTGGTAAGGTAGCTGTACTTATCATATTATTTTTATAATAACATTTAACTATAAACCAAAATTTTAAAGGTATGCAATATTATAAAACCAGAATAGCCGTTTAAATTTAAAAAAAAAAAAAAAAAAAAAAAAAAAAAAAAAAAAAAAAAAAAAAAAATTGGTACTTAAATAACTACAAAATCTTAGCAAATGGCAGACAGAAATGTTAACTAAGAGAACATAAGAAGTAATTAAAAATAATAATAATAAAATTAAAATAAAGACAGGAAAACTAAAAAAGTTTTTTTGATTTTTTTTAGAAAATATATTGAAAGATTACTAAAAAATTAAATATTTCCCTTTTGTACCCGTCTCATAACACTATTACATTAAGAGGCAAAAAAAAAAAAAAAAAAAAAAAAAAAGGTCACTCCTAACTTCTGGAACCTCACGCTAATAACTCTATGTTGGGACTGCAACATCAATCGGTTACCTCAAGTTTTCTAAACCAAAAATTTAATTTGAGCCATCATATCGTACATGTATTTCTAAAGTGAAACAACTCGAAAATCTGTATTCTTTATTTATCTTCATGTTTGAGTTCAATAGTCTATGAAATGCCAAAAATGTTTCGAATTAACTTCAAACCCTTCCTGATACATTTTACTTGTGGAAGGGATTAAAAGATAATTTAGTAAACCTTTCAATATTTCATACACGACTGTGCGAAATTCACATTTATTAATGCAGGTTTTTGAGTTGTGTCACTTTAAGAATATATGTGCGATATGTGTCTGTATAAATAGATTTATGCTAAAAATATTATAATTTATTAATCTCTTTTTTTTCTTTTCTCAAACAAGTTATTTGGTTGGGGGGGAGGGGCTAGACTGTTTAAGTGTAAGTCCTCTGTGTCGATGAGAAACACGTTTTAGAAAAATTATAACAATACCACAGCTGAAATAAAATGATTGAGTGATTAAGAGAGATTAACATAGTATTGGAAAAACATTCTGGTATTCATAAATGAGTTATTAATGCTATTATTTAAATAACAGTACCTCTATTACTTATTTTGAGTAACTGCCTCTAAAAATAAGATTCATTCCAGAATTCAGCAATCAAATAAGGAATGAGAAAGGGAGGAGCTGGGCACCATATTTGTTCGGAAAAACATTTGAAATGGTATGGAAATGTTAATAAAATGAAGATGACCTAGAGGCAGACCAAGACATAAATATCTCAATCATATACAGAGGCTTGGTTCAGCGAGATGTAGTATCATACCGGATATGAGAAGGTTTACTCAGGAAAGAGAACTCTGGGCAAGATGGTCGGAGGCAGCACCTCCATGCCCCAGCAGCACAAAGGAAGTAGAGAAAGAAGAACAACTGTATGGATATTAATCATTTCTTGAAAGGTGACTAAGTAAAGGGTAACTAATTTATTTAGCTGTTGTACTTATTATCAATAGAATTTTTGTCATTTAATGGCTAATAAAATGAAAATACAAAAGGAAAATTTTCTCTCAAGGTCTGATCAACCGAAAACCACCAAACTCTCTTAAAGAGAAAACAAAAGAAAAACGAAAACATAATCCAACCAACATAATCTTTCGCAACTCACTTATAAAATGTTATAAATATTAATAACATTTTCTAATGGTCTAGATTAATGTAGCCTAATAAAACGAAGTATGAACACATATTTTTGTCGACGTTTATATAAAAAATGGCTGTCCAAAGTCAGCTCCATTGCTCATTCAATAGACTAACTATTTCTATATTTTTTCGATAATTAAAGCCATATTCGATAAGGCCTAGAGAACTGGTCGCTCTCCGACTGGTCAAGAAGGCCAACTTCACAAGCAGCTCTAATTTTATACAAACCATTAAGTTAAATATACAATAACGATTTCAACTGCTTTAAGCATAACAATACTACAACCAGCAACTTTAATAACACAAACAAACCCTAAGTAAAAAATTGTTGATTTTGATTCACAATACAGAAATTTCCAGCAGAAAAATGATTATGGCAAGTTTAAGAAAAAATATGAATGAGTTTTTTTTAATATTTAAGATATAATTCGGAAAAATATAATAAAAACTTTAATCTTCAAATGGGAGAGACAAAAGATTATTTTAAAATACTGATACATTAAAAATAAAACTAGGATATACAAGATAACTATAAAATTTAATCTAAAGCCTTTATATTTATAACCTGACTAAACAATATAACTACTATACTGACAATGGATGAAAAATTGTAACCACCTAAATTCACAGATTCTAAATTATTTTTGAAAAATATTGCAATAACTCGTAATACATACTATGCTCGAGTATATCCTCACCAAGCCAATTCAATCGCAATCCCAAAAATATTTCTATGATTAATAAATTAAAAATTAAATGAGGCATCAAATTTCAAAATGGTTAAATCCAGTGTCAAAAAATTATTTTTTTTTCAAATTTCTTTAAATTTTATCTACTCCATTACTAGATAAAATTGTTTTCATTTCCTAAGTACTATATTCCATTATAATGTAAAGTGAAAATGCAGATTTCTTTATTATCCGGATGTGTCATTGAAGAAAATAGGTTTATTTGAAAAGTAAACATATGAAACTATGATTAAATAATTGTTATATTTTTTGTAAATTATCATTTTTAATTTTTGTATATTACAAACTGGGTTTATAAATATATTTATTTTATCTTTTTACTCATATTATTTCTCTCCAAAAGAGTTTAACTGCATTTTAGTATTTAGGTTTCACATAGTCAAAATTTTTAATGAGGTATATGTTAAATGTGGAACTAATGAAGATGCAGTTGGGGAGTCTAGTCATGGATACACAACTAACATATAAATTTTAATTTATTGTGCCGAAGTTTCGTCGTGGACTGTAAGCCTTCATCAGGGCTAGAAGAAAAACAAACAAAAATATATAGGAACTCAATAGCTGAGTGAGTTGGGGTGAGGGTCTCAATGTGCTCGGTACTGAAGGTCATGGGTTCAAACCCCCCTGGATGGGTTAAAATTTATTTTGTGGCAGACCCACAAAATGAATCTTGACCTTCCCACCATAGAATAGGTTGGTAACCTATAGGATAACCCATCTTTTCTGCCCAAGTTGGAGTACATAAGGACGTTAGCCCAAGTAAACAAACGAACAAAAAAATATATGACAAAAAAAGGGAGTGAATTTTAAAAAAGATAAGAAAAGAAAAAAAAAATAAGAAAAAAAAATTAAAGACAAATTTAAAAAAACAAGCAAAAATAAATTAATTAAATATTTTGTTTTTACAAGGATGAAAAAAACATTATGACAACATACAAATGGATAAGGTTAAATACATAAAGTATAACAATCAGAAAGAACATTGCAATAAAGAAATGATTGAGATTTATTATAAACTCAAAAGTATATAATTAGTTAACAGGAAAAGAAAAAGAGAGCAGGTGTAATCAATTGTGAAGAAAATGAAAGTCAGCTTAAACTATACATAAAAATTTAAATTTAAAAATAAAAAAGATGGGTGATTTAATAGATGAATAATCAATGAAGAAATTGAGAGTATTGAGCGAGCAAGGACAATTGTATATTGATGACTAATTTTTTTTAAGTGTATATCTATAATAAGTTATTGAAGTCTAAACTGTTGTCTAGAAAAACTAAACTAAAACTACACAGGTCATTAATAAGACCTGTAGTTACATATGGAGCTGAAACTTGGTGTTTAGCCCAAAATGACATCCAGAAACTGAAAGTTTTTGAAAGAAATATAATAAGACGAATATGCGGCGCAACACAAGTAGGTGGAATATGGAATATAAAAACAAATGAAGAAATAGAAATGTCAAAAGAATGGCAGCAGATAGAATGTCAAAAAACCTGCTAGATATGAGGATGACTGGAAAGACAAAAAGGGAAAGACCGTGAAGCAGATAAGAGGATGAAGTAGCAAAAGATGCCGCAAAATCAGGAATAAGAAATTGGAGAATGGAAGCGGAGGACAGAGATAGATGGAGAAGAAGAATCCAGGAGGCCAAGGACTTGTAGTGCCGAAAAGTAAGTATATATATGACTGCACAAACTGACTACCTACATCTTCAGTAAACCTTTTTGTTTTTTTTTGGATATTCATGGAAGCTCATGAAACGATAAGGAAACTATTTGTATTATGGTCTGCAAAGTATCTTTTTGCTATTCAAAATCTAGATATGTCATTTTTTGTGTTTCCTCAAAAGTTTTATGACTAGCACTTATCCTATTTTGAAAGTCGATGCCTCAAATGGTTATGTACATAACTGGTAATGAAAATTATTTTCACCATAATTTATTAAAATAAAAAATAAGACTCACCGAAAGTCATAATTTTTTTGTGTTTTTATTAATCAAAGATTTGAGATATTTTTCTCAATTTTTTCTGTTTCTTGAATGGGAAAAAATAAAACTACACTAAACAATAAAATAAAATTGAAAATTAATTTCCTTATATTATAGTTGCCTAATGAAATTTAACCTTTATTGATAATAAAAAAACTGATATTAATAGTTTCATCTATGAAATAAAATAAGAAATGGATAAGTTTTTTAATGGTCTTATTGCAATGGTATTAAAAGATAAATTGAATCTATTTTTTAAATAGAAAATACGATTACTGTAGATTAAAAAAAAAAAATAAAATGATATATATAATAATATTTTTATTAAAATTTATTTCATAACAAAAAATAAAAAACCAAAAGATAATAAAAAAAAAAAATAAAAATAATCAGCAAATAATTTCAATTATTTTGCCAATAACTGTTTTAAAATTAAATTTAAAGTTTTAATTCTTATAGAATAAGGAAAGTTATAATGTTGTTTTTTTTTACTATAATAAAATTTAAGTGAATATATTTTGACTACTAATTAAAAACCCCTAAGATAGTTATTATCATTGAACTATAAACATATTAACAAAAATTTCAAATCTGCCTATTATACAAAATTTTATACACATTATACATATATATACAAATATTGTACAATTATTTTACAGTATGAAGAGCACATCAATTTTTAAGGTTGTCAATCATATATAAACAATATATTGCACATTTGACATATATTTTTATACAAAATGATTCTTTGATCGAATAAATATTATCCATAATGAACAGCAGCTAAATCATTAAAACATAATATACTAACTAATAATAATAATAATTATAAATTAGTAAGATCTGTTTTTTTTTAAAAGAAAATGGCCTATCTCTACTTATATATCAGTCGTCATTATTTTTACTCTAGTTGTTATGTAAAACACATTTTTTTTTTTAATAAAAAAAAAAAAAATAAAATAAAAATAAAAATGTTTAAATCGGTTTATTTTCAAATCAACAGAGGCTTGACAAATAAAACTTGTATTTTTTTTTTTTCATTTTTGAAATGGTAACTTAAAGTAGCCTATTTCATTAAAAAAAAAAAAAAAAAAAAAAAAAAAAAAAAAAAAAAAAAAAAAAAAAAAAAAAAAAAAAAAAAAAAAAAAAAAAAAAACCGCTTTTTCTTTTTTTTTTTCTTCCTTAAAATTAAATAACAAACTTCAAAAAAAAAAAAAAAAAAAAATATATTTACAAATAAAATACTTAAATACTACAAAACTATTTAAAAACCTTAAAAATAAATTGGACTAAAAATTAAAACTAACTCCACATATCACTATATACAATTTCTATTATAAAAAAGCACACAGATGTCATCCTGTGTTTTGATTAACCCATTTATATGGGTTCTTCGCCAGCTGGGGATGATCAAACTCGCAGCTGGTTTTCGTGCAGTTGATTCCAAACTTGCACGGCTGAAAAAAAATAAAATAAATATATACATTACTTGTTATGTACAATAGGAATATAAATAATATTAATTATTATTAATACTAAACACTAATGTAAAGAGGCTGTTTTTGAATGAACGAAAATGAATTTTATTTTGGGGCCAATTGTCCCTTAAGAATAATTATAATGAACAATTAATGGCAACCTAGTTGCCGTATATATAATTAAGAAACATAAAAGCAGGAAAAATACAATTCAAATTAAATTACGGAATTAAAAAGAAAATTAAATTACAATATAAAAGTAATATTACATGTTATAAAATATCACACAAAAAACTGATTATATCTTAAGGTTAAGAATTTAAAATAAGCTACAAAAACTAAAATAAGGGGAAAAAAATCATTGAAAAAATACAGTAAACAAAGCTAAGAAATATAAATAACATATCTATAAATAACCAGTACAATATAAATAACCAGAAAAATAACGTATCTTGTCTGATAAAATAATATAAATTATGCCAAAACCAATTATACAAATTTAGTGCAATAGTACCAAAATAATACTGCACAAAATCAATATTATATTCTGAATATTCATATTTCATTTTAAAAAATATTTTCTTCATCGATATGGCTATTAGATTGAATATCTAACAAGTAATCGAAAAGTCAAGAGAATGAGAGGTTGCTGAGGATTTGGGAAAGAAAGGTCCTCAGAAAAATCTTTGGTCTGGTGAATGACAACGAGAATTGGAGAATAAGAACCAACCTAGAGCTGGAACAATTGTTCGATGAACCTAACATCATTTCGATAGTCAAAGTAGGCAGCTCAAAGTAGGTAGTAGGTGGTCATGTACAAAGGATGACGGAAGATAGACTTCCAAAAAAGATGATAAACAGCAGGCCAGGAGGAAAATGACTGAGAGAGGAAGACCAAGGCTGAGATGGCTGGATAGCGTCCAGGTTGACCTGCGAAGTCTGGGAGTGAATGGTTGGAGGAGGAAGGCGGATGACAGAGAGGAATGGCTGTTTCTACTTTGTGTAGCCAAGGTCATAGGACTGTAGCGCTCAATAATAAATAAATAAACAAATAGGGATTTAAAGCTATTATGAGTGGAGGATTGGAAAAGGGTGGAAGGGAAGGAGTTCCAGAAGTTAGAAGCTCTGGAAATAAAGGAACGTTTGAAGGATGTTGTGTTGAAGGGAGTTAAGTAGAGGTCTGAGGAATGGGATCTGGTTTTTCCGGAACTCACCGATGATTTTAATGTTAATGCTTTGAGGATATAGGGAGGTGACTGAGAGGAAAGTGGTTTGTAAAGGAACGAACCAAAGAAGTATTGTCTTCGGATTGATGAAATTGTAGCACAAAATCTAGGTATAGTAATGGAAGAAGAATTGATTAATAAGCTTATTATGTACCTAGACAGTTTGAAACAAAAGCTAGCAGTTTATGCAAGCCGATTACGAAGATACAGTGAAGCAGCTCTGCATAGGCAACAAAATCAACAATTCAAACAGAATGAACGCTAGTTCTATAGATATCTTGGAAAAAAAATAAAAAGATCAACTGTATACCCTGATGACATCAAGGATTACTGGAAGAATATATGGGAACAGACAATGAGGCACAATGTAAACTCCCCTTGGATAAAGTAAGAAATACAATTGTTCCAAAATGCTTCTGAAATGACTGATGCAAAAATAACTGTAAACAATGTCACGGAAGCAATCAGGAACATGAAAAATTGGAGGGCACCTAGTCGTGATGTCATTCAGGTCTACTGGATTAAATGATTCTGTTTCTTACATGAAGTATTAGCTAAGGGCCACCAAGATATACTTTATAGCAGACAGGATCCCCCTGTTGGATTCTCTGAAGGCATTACTTATATGCTTCCAAAAAAAGATGAAGAAAACCTATGCCCAGATTATCGGCCAATAACATGTTTAATTTGCCTCTACAAAATGTTCACTTCTATCGTTGCAACCAAGATATACGATGACTTGGAATCCAATAATATGATTCCTTCAGAACAACTTGGGTGCAGAAAGAGAGCTAGGGACTGTAAAGAACTTTTATTTATCGATTCATTCATCGCTGCTCAATTATCAAAAAGCCAGCGAAACCTTTGTATGGCATGGATTGATTATAAGAAGGCATTCGATTTTGTACCACACAGCTGGCTAATGACTGGTTGGACAACTTCGTTAAAATTTGGAAGTACCTGCTCAAAAAGCCAAATAAAAATCCTTAGAGGAATATATCAAGAAGATTGCCTTAGCCCACTATGGTTCTGTATGGCGCTTTTTCCATAAAGTCGGATTCTTCATAGGGATAAAGTAGGATATAAACTCGTCATTACAGATGAAGCAACTACAATCAGTCATAGTTGGTACATGGATGACTGAAGTTATATGCAAAAACTAAAGAACAATTGAAAAATATAATCAAAACCGTGTCATCTTTTACCAGTGATATTAGTATGTCATTTGGTTTAGACAAATGTGCCGTGCTTCATATAAACAAGGGAAAAGCGAAAAAAAACTGAAAATACAGCTATGACTGTATTCAAGAACTTGAAACAAACCAACTATATAAAGGAATGCAGCAGCATTTCAAAATTTCCCAAAAAGGAATGAAGAACCAGCTTCTTACAAGATTCAAGAAGAGGTTGAAGCTCCTTTTGAACACACATTTGTTTGGATTGAAAAAGATCAAAGCCATCAACACCTGGGCCATACCAGTTTTAAGTTACAGCTTTGGTGTATTATATTGGTCCAATACAAGTCTGCAAGAGGTTGACCATATGGTAAGAACGACTCCAACTCAAAAAAGGGCCCACCATCCAATATCCTCCACAGCCCGGCTGTATCTGCCGAGAAAGGAAGGAGGACATGGCTTAATAAATATCAAAGAAGGGTGCCAGGAATCGACACTACATCAGTATTTCTTGTCAAAAGCTACGAATATTCACATGGCAATGCACAGATTGGACGATGGTCAAACGCCGCTAAATTTGAGCAAGGTCGAGGACGTAATTATCAAGTCACAAAAAGAGCGTGCAGACGAATGGAAAAGTAAGTCTTTACACGGAAGGTTCTACAACCAATTAAACGAGACCAGCGTTGACAAGCAAGAATTATTAATATGGCTAATAGCTGGGAGACTGTTTTCAGAAACGGAAGGCTTCATCATGGCCATCCAAGACCAAGTAATTGCCACGAGATCGTACAAGAGACACATTCTTAAGGACACATCCATTTCGAACAAGTATCGACTATGTTCGCGACGCTGGAGTCGATCTAGCATATCACTGGTGGATGTGTAGTATTAGCCAATTTAGAATATCTCCAAAGGCATAATAATGTGGCCAAAATTGTTTATCAGTCCATAGCCAGGAAGTTGAACCTTTTTGAGAAACAAACACCATATTATAGGTATAACCCCGATAGGTTGTTCCAAAATGGGCCTCTCAAGCTATATTGGGACGAGTCTATAATGACGGACCACACTGTGTGACACAACAAACCAGACATATTACTTATAAACCTAAAAGAGAAGACAGCACAGACAGTCGATATCGCCGTTTGCAACGACAACAATATGAACTTCTACCATTGGAGAGAAGTTACGAAAATATCAGGAACTGGCCGTTGAATTGAAGCAATTGCTTCACCTAGAAAATGCAGTGGTGACGCCAATGGTAATATCGACAAACGGGCTGTTCCAGACTTTAACTGTAGATGGTGTTGATGATCTGAAGTTGCCATTTGATGTACTAAGAGGAGATGCTCAACCGGCAGAAATTTTTAAACATATGAGGGGACAAAAAAAAAAAAAAAAAAAAAAAAAAAGTGAACCTAAGCTGAAGTTGGATGGACTTGTCCCCAACTCAGTTCAGAAACCGCAAAAAGCGAGATAACACATAAATAAATAATAATAATGCATTTAGATACTCTATCTTATATTTTATACTCTATATTTTTTGACCTATTGCATTACATTTACCTCAAGATTCTTAGCCTAACAAAATAAATAAATTTAATAATTAAAAAAAAAAAAAAAAAAAAAAAATAGTACTTACAATACCAGCCGCTGCTGAATAGGTATGCTGGTAAGGGCAAAATGGCTTCTTACAGTTAGGATAGTACATACACATTTGTCCGTTAGACGGTGCTAAAGGAACTTTTGCCCATACTTTGGCTGAAATTAAAACAATAAACTTCATTAAAATATCGAATTGTACAGTTTTCACAATAATATAATACATCATTTGTTACATCACCATGACTACTACCAAAGGTGCTTTATGTATAAGGTCCATAAGTTTCTGGCCTGTCCTGCTTACCCTCCTTCAAATGTGCTGGGACTTGCACACCTATGCCGTGCCTGCTTACTCCATACCCATCGCCTGCACTTCCTCAGTCCTGTCAGTCAGTGTTCAGCCTTGAAGGAAACTCCCCATTTTTACTATGTTCAAACTCGAGTACCATGTGGTTATTAAATTCTTTTGTAAAGAGGGTCTTACTCCTACGTAAATTTAAGAGCGCTTGGATTGTGTATACGGGCCTCTCCCTCATATTTCATAGTGAAAGAATGGGCAAATTATTTAAGTTAGGGAGAGAACGTCTAGAAGATGACCCGCATCCCATTCGCCTATTGGAAGCTGTCACTTCTGAAACAATCCAACTTGTGAAATCTGAATTGCTGTCAGAATGCTGCGACTGAAAACCAAGGAAATAGCAGCAAAGTCAGGGCTTTCAAAAACAAGTGTTTTGAGGATCATTAAAGAACTTTGCATATGAAAAAGGTTAGTGCAAGATGGGTTCCAAAAAATTTTTCAGCTGCTCAAAAGCAGGAATGAGTTCGCTGCTGCAATGAATTTTTACAGTTTTGTCCAAGCAGCAGTGGAAGAACATTTTTTTAACAAAGAAAATTATTTTTTTCATGGTATAGAAATGTTGCCAAAGCGTTGCATTAAGTGTGTTGAACTTAGAGGAGAATATATTGAAAAACAGTAAGACCTTTTTTTTCTTTCACTTTTTCTTCTATCCCAGGCCGGGAACTTTTGGACCTTACTACGAACACTATTATACTAAAAGTATCATAGTCATGATAGAGGAGCTTAATTACCTTAATGTTTATTATTTTAAATATAAATTTGTAGAGCTTTGTTAAAACTTCAAATATAAAACACAAATTTAAAAAACAAATTTACTTACCTTTGATGGTAGGAGCAGCAACTGGAGTGTGAGTATAAGGACAGCTGACATTTAAACATTTATCTGCAAACTTACACGGAGGATGATAATACAAACACTTCAGGCCAAATTTACAGTTAGGGAGGGTCCTGTAAAAAAAAAAAAAAATAACATTTATAAATATAATGATTTAAAAAAAAACTTAACAAGGTTTTATGTAAATAAAAAAAACAACAACATAATTAATTATCTTTATGATAAGACCAATAAAAGAATTAAAAAAAAAAATTCTCTTCTATTACGGAATGCATTTGGCCTATTCAACCATAAAAAGATTTATCGCTTATATAAAATTTTAAATATTCAATATATATTCAAAGTACTGATAATACATTACAAGAATATATCGCACATGTATTTATAAAATGACAAATCAAAATCTGTATTTTAATATGGAACATATGTCAAAAGCTATACATTTTTGGGGGACACGAGGGCGTTAGACCCAGTTTGATATAAGGACAGTAGGAACAGCTAGGAGCTCAACTCTCGTTATACTAAATGACAAATTTTAACATGGATTTGACAGATCTTGCTCGATCCCTCTTCGTTGTTGTGTAAAAAAAAATATTTTCCTTTGGAAATTAACAATAAAATCATACAAGTAAGCGGAAAAAAATAAGGAACTTAAGGGCATAGAAGGTAAGTAGGATTAAGCTATTTAATTTCAAAATTTATCTCCTATAGAAACTGAATCACAGGTAAGCGAAAAAAAAAAAAAAAATTGAAAAATTATTCAAAAGAAAAAAAATTCTATTTATGCAGATCTAATTTGTGACACTGACATTGGTACACAACATAATAGTCATGATATTTTGATAATTTTCTGCCGGGCGCCAAATCTTCATTTCTATATGTGATGACAGTGTTATCAAAGGACTGGATTATCGAGATTGAACTATATATTATAAAGAAGAATGTATAAAAAACTCATCAGTTAAAAAGATGAAAGGTCTGAAATGGCTACTGCTAATTAAAAATAATAGGTAAATTAATAATGAATTTTATGTATAAAGTAATATGTATATTACTGAAAAAAATAACTATCATAATAACCAGTAAATCTAACAGGCGTACATAGAAAAAAATAAATAAATAAATAAAAATACAATAAAAAAAATTTAGATACATACCTACAATATTCTTTAGGGTGGTAGAACCTACAATCATTGCCAGCTTCACAAGAGGGCCAAAATTTACACTTTATCACCTTCTCATTCTCGTCAGTTTTGCCTTCTGTTGTTCCATAAACATTTTCGTTGAGAAATGTTTTCGTTATGGAATCATCCAGGGGGGCAAGGCCTATGGAGAAATAGATTAAACTAAATTAATAATAGTTAATATTATAACAGATCATCAAAATGTATTGTAGAACTGTGCAGCCCTTGCCTTACCATTCTTATTATAATTGTAAGCAATTGGCCCTTCATGACAATTATTTTTCTCATTTACATCAATAGTGACACAATCAATAATATTCATACACTTGGTAGACGAAAGTCTACCTGAATTATCTTTTACTTCCCAACCACTAGTTAGAAGTATCCGGTGAGATTTCAAGTTAATTTGATACATTTTTGACATTTGACAGAAGACTATTGAAGTTAACTATGATGACAACTCAAAAATACAGATTACTGAGTTGTGTCAATTTTGAAATACATGTGCGATATATAGAAATTTATTGATAATTAACAAATTTTTCTAAATAAAAGTTTGATGTGGATATATTTTTTATGTATAGAGGTTCGACTGTAAATCTTTGAGTTTATGTTATTTTTCATTTATCATTAAACCTGAGTATTTAACTATATATGACATGTACAAATTTCCAAAAATTTAGAAAGCTTTGAGTCAAAATGACCTAGCCTTAAATAAAATTTTATTTATGACAGCTATACGGGTCTCCTTAAAAACAAAAAAAAGTAAAAAATACAAAATTAAACTCAAGAGGTGAGATTTTGAGTTAGTTCAGTAGTCTTTTGATATTTGATAAATGACTATTTACATTATTTTACCACATCGATAACTCAAAATATAGATTATTGGCTGGTGTTACTTTAGAAATCTAGAGAGCTAGTAATAAAATTTTAATTCTATGGCATTAAGATTTAGCGGGATTATACTTTAATTTTCAAAAGTTAATGCTTTTTTTTTTTTCCTTTTCTTTTTTAAACGTTATTTGGGAAGAGATATGGAAACATACCTCCTGAGGGTACAATAACACGAGAACAATGACTGCAAGTGGTTACTTGATTGTTCGTTGATTGTTGTACATCGTTTCTTTGCTTCATTCTCATTTTCTCAACTAGAAAAACATATTGATTGAAAATGTTTTCAGTAGAGAATTAAAAACTGGTAAGAATAGTTCTTTGTGAGAAGAAAGAAGTTTTTAATTTTTTCTTATAAGATACTTAAATTAACAAAGGAATAACAATGATGGTTAATGCTGATCATTATCAAGTACACTTTAAAGTTACATAGCAATAATATAGCAGATTTTTTTTGTTTTTTAGAGACATGGAACTCCTCATCAGAAAGAGTGATTGATGGTTACGGCGATCAAAGTATTACTTACCCAGGCTTGGGCAAAGATTATTTCAGCCTAAGAATAAACAAAAATTGTTTTTCTTTTTTTATATTACTAGGCGATTTCCGTACTTCCGTACTTCTGTGATATAGAACGGATACCAGGATAGAAAGGAGAAAAAATGACATTAATGGAGACAGGAAATATAGCAACTATAAAGACTAATCTGAACAAATATAACTCATTTTATCAATTAATGATTTTTAAAATTTTATATATATATATACACACCCCCAAAATTGGTGGTAAGATCTTGGGAATACCACCAGTTTTGGAAAATCCCTCCCAACCTTTTAACTGTTTTTCAAAAATTCTCCAGTTCAGTTGAGCACTAGAATTATTATAATTGAGTATTAGATACCAATAGCATATCCACCAGTAACATTGTAAATAGTTTCCTACTCCTCGATATTTTGTAATTAATGTAGTTAATTATTCTAATTCATGTTTTTATATATTTATATTAACTTAATTATATATTTATATTGTAGCTAACTTTATATATTTGAAATAACTTGTATAACTTATATAATTTTATTGTAACCTGTTTTTTCACTGTAGGGTATGATTATGAGAACAAAAGAGTCTCAAAACGTCGCCAAAATAGTTGTTTTTATTTATTGACTGAACCTCAAGAACCTAACTAAACACACACATATATATATATATATATATATATATATATATATATATATATATATATATATATAATACTTTCAGTTAATTGTAATTGTTAACAGGCCCAAGTAAGGACCCCTAGCAAGGGTCACGGTGAAAATCTTAACAGCAACAAAGAAAGAGAAGATTTCAAAGTGTTGCGATACTTTAAATGAAGCAGTTAGTTTAAATAAAGAGGTGAATTGCTCCTTTTAACAGCTACTTTTCGATAACCAGTTACTCTTTCACCGCCGCGCATTCTAGCGGTACCAATTCGAAATTAGAAAACAATTTTCCCTTTTATCACCAAATACTAGCTTACCCCTATAAGTCTACAATAAAAATTTTTAAACAAGACATAAACAAGTTTTATTTAAAAAATAAATTACAATTTTTCTTCCAATAAACAAAAAAAAATTAGAAGACTTCTGTTTTTACAATTTTGACTTTTAAATCACAATTAAAATTTTTAATTTTACATTTAATAAGACGTATTGCCTCCTCTGGCTAGAATGACTGCTCCCACTAGTCTTGGCATAATTATAAAAAATATTTTGATGAAACTAACGAAACGAAAGATAAACATGGACTCATAGGAAACTTGAAATGAATAAACTAAAATTTCATCGTTTGTTATTGTTAACAGTGAATAACAATGATGTTTCTAATCCTTAATGTCTCTCATTTAATAAATAATATTAATATAAATATAAACAAAGTATGGACTACGGTCAAAACCAAAATCTTTCCACTTCTTATCTTTGATCCAGTTGAGTATTATCTCTTTACTTAAAATATTTTCTAGCTTTACTGCACGAAATTGCACAATTGAACCAAATTCATCTAATTTTATTCACTTAACCATTTATTTTTTTGAAAATTTTACTTACGATTATTAGGCAACATTTATAATCAGGGTTTGAAATCAATAATTATTTTTTCCAAAAAGTCATAATAATTATTATTTTTGATTTTTAATTTAAAAATCATTCCTGGTTTATAAATAAAAATTTTAATTGATCTTTGATGTTTATTGATTTGATTAAAAATTATGATCAATCATTGAGTGATACGGAATTGCATAAATAATAATGATTAATTTGCGATCAAAAAAATGTTGATCAGAAAATAAAAATCACTTTTTACACACACATTGATTAATATGTTTGTATACAACATTAATGTACACAATTTCAATATTTTATATATATATATATATATATATATATATATATATATATATATATATATATATATATATATATATATATATTGTGACCAATTAATATGAGTTGGGGTCCAAGGGTACTTTTTTTCTAATATCAAACGAAATATCTTCCACTGAACTTAAATAGAGAACGGCTCGTCCGATTTTAATAAAATTTGAGAATTATGTTTATTTCGTATCTATTAGCATATATTTAGGGTTTTAACAGTTTTATTAATTAGTGGGGGGGGGCAGCTATATTTCTAAATAGAGAACGGCTGGTCCGATTTTATTGAAATTTGATAATTATGTTTATTTCGTACCTATTAGCATATATTTAGGGGTTTAACGGGTTTTATTAATTAGTGGGGGGGGGAGATATATTCCTAAATAGATAACGGCTCATCTGATTTTAATGAAATTTGATAATTATGTTTCTTTCGGGGCTATATTTCCTCCCCACCCCCACTACTTAATAAAACTGTTAAAACCATAAATATATGCTAATAAGTACGAAAGAAACATGATTATCAAATTTCATTAAAATCGGACGAGCCGTTCATGTAATGTAATCCCAGCCGGGATTACAATTACTGTGTAATCGTAATTCATAGAATTTATTTCAATTATATTTTGCCCAACTCTGGTTTAAAGCATATAGATATAATTTTAATATAGACAGATCACTTTATGTTTACTTAAATACTTAAGCCAGCGGTAAGCATTCTAATATTAATTAACAGTTTATTGTATTATTTTTTATAGAATAGGGTAAATAAGTTTGTATAAATATTAATGATTTTGTTTATTATTTTAGTTGATGTTATACCGCAGATGTTTCCCGTTAAGAATATCTTCCTAGATTTGTAAATACATATATTGATGAGAAGTTAAGTGGAAGATATTTCGTTTGATAAAAGAAAAAAGTACCCTTGGACCCCAACACATATTAATTGGTCAAAAAAAAAAAAAATATATATATATATATATATATATATATATATATATATATATATATATATTTTCTTTTTTTTCCTCTTATGGTAACCCCATAAAAGGACCGTTTATTAATGTTTTTTTCCATGCCGTTACAGGCATACTACATGTATGATATGTGTTATATTATCAGTGATTGTACTTAACCAACAGTTTATTTGCGTGTTGTTACAATAATGTAATGAAATTTGAAATTTTATGAACTTTGTTTGGTTGTAAAAAAAAATGTGTATGTAAACATATAATGGTTGGTTGGAGGAAAAAAAAAAAAAAATCATAACATTAAAAAAAAAAAATAAATAAATAATAATTTAAAGAGCAAATAAACAATTAATATTTAAACAAAAAATAATATCGAAAAATAAATTAAACTTAATAAGCATATAGGTTCGTCAGCAAATCAAATCAAAATCGATATCTTTGATGAATTTGATTAAATCATTTCTGAATTTAGTAAAAAGTATATGTTCTGTCTCAGGCCACGAACCATTTTTTAAAATTAGACTTTGTATTAATTTATACCTTTGTCTGTCAAATAATTTACAATCATAAAGAATATGCCTAAAATTTTGGATTTGACCGTCATCGTCACATGTGTCAGTATGATATTAAAGCGTTTTAGGTAGGATTTGGTGTTGCCGTGTTCTGTGAGAAATTGTGTCAATTTATAATTGTTACTATTACATATATATATATATATATATATATATATATATAATATTGAAATTGAAATTGTGTACATTAATATTGTATACAAACATATTAATCAATTTGTGTGTAAAAAGTGATTTTTATTTTCTGATCAACATTTTTTTGATCGCAAATTAATCATTATTATTTATGCAATTCCGTATCACTCAGTGAGTGATCATAATTTTTAATCAAATTAATAAACATCAAAGATCAATTAAAATTTTTGTTTATAAATCAGGAATGATTTTTAAATTAAAAATCAAATATAATAATTATTATATGATTTTTTGGAAAAAATAATTATTGATTTTTTGGGTTTATTAAAGGTTTTTAAATGTATAATAAATAGTACATCATAGTATGATACAGTACTCCATCATGTCATTATACATGTTATAATATAACAAA
Source organism: Euschistus heros (assembly GCA_003667255.2). Classification (NCBI taxonomy): domain Eukaryota; kingdom Metazoa; phylum Arthropoda; class Insecta; order Hemiptera; family Pentatomidae; genus Euschistus; species Euschistus heros. Next base: position 108,685 of record RCWM02000823.1, read on the forward strand.
TTAATATGTGAAAAAAAAAAAAAATCTAACTTAGAAAACTAACAAGAGCTTTAGATATGATTTTCTTTCACCGATTATTCAAGATTTGTTTTGTCGCTTAGAACGTTTTCCGGCGGAGCCACTTAATTATTTATATTAAATAGGTTAATGTATATTAATCAGTTAATTAAATTGAAAGTAAAAAGTCGCTTAAATCAAATGTATTTGTGACCTACTTTTAAAGATCGTATTGAATTGGGAGCTTTGAGGATTTAGGCAAACATTGAAGATCGACGTTCTTCCTAGAACTAAGACGTTTCCTAAGAATATTTTACTCCCCGCTTCCCATTTCATTCCCCACTCCTGATTTACCACAGACGGCTAGTTGTTGACAAGATTTTAAACTATCAACTTTGAAAATGCCAAAAACGTCCGCGAGTGTTTCTACAAAATTGAAACAATGGACCAATGAATATCCAGAGCTGATATTTGTTTGAAACTCTCGAAGAAAGCTTAAAACGAATTGAAAATGAAAAGGGAAGATGTTTATTTTCAAAAATCCTTGAGAAAAACTACGGCTACATTCGTTAAAAAAAATTAAATTATTTTATCAACGGAAAGGAAATAGAAGCTGATAATCTGGATCCATCCACAATTTCATGCTACAAAAATTGTCCTGTTACGTCCATAAATGTAGAACGTTCCTTTTCTTTGCTAAAGAACATTTTATTAAGTGACAGGCGGCATAATTTTACTGAGAAATATTTTGAAATTTATAATGTCGTACATTTTCACGAAACTTCTAAAAACTAATTTATTTTTCAAAAACATTTAGTTATATTTTGTTTCCACGTAAAAGGAAATTTTAATAAAGATGTTTATACTTCTTTTAATTAATAATTTTTTTCATCTTCTTTTCCCCCCAACTTTTCAAGTATTTCAGATTGAATTAACACTGAAACGAAACGTTTGTCGAAATGTCATTAAGTTTATTCAAGGCTGATAAAGTTTTGCATATTTGTGTAAATAAATGGATTACTGCATGTATTAAGTTTTTAAATTCACGTTTTGAGTTTTTTACTGCACGATTTTGCATATTTTGAGTTTTTTTTTCTGCACGATTTTGCATCTTTTGAGTTTTTTACTGCACAAAAATCCGGTCTCTACTTATAAGAGTGGGCGAAGTATAACTTAGGATGCTTGTATCATATATTTTCACTAAACATAAAAATAATTCCGATTCCCGACCTTGATAAAATTCCATAAAAACCCAACGCGATTTATATTTTAACGAATACATTAAATCAAATTTTACATCTTCTTATCTAATATTTATAGACGTATCTAAGAGTCCAGAAGGAGTAGCCTTTGCTGTCTATAATCCTACATACAACAACAGTTATGTAGCATTTTTGTTTATACTTATTAGTACAAACAAAAAGGCTTCTGTTTACACAGCCGAACTAACAGCGATATCATCTGCTTTAGAATACATAAAAGATAGACACTTCTATTCTAACTGACAGTATAAGTGCAATATTAAAAAAACAACAAAAAAAAACTAGGAAATCTAAATTTCAACTACAAAACATTCTCTGTAGTAATCTCGATTTTGGAAGAAGTTCTTTTGATTAAAAAACGAGGTAAAACTATTAAATTTGCTTGGATTAAGGGCCACTTAGGTATTTAAGGGGTACCGTTACACAAGCATGTCTCCAGCTCCTAAGCGCTCCCAGAATACTCTTTTATCGATACTAACCTAGTTCCGATTTATTTCGGTGTTTTAGTCGCTAATTTTCGAGGAGGTTAAGTTATTCTCCTTTAATTGCGGAGAAACTCTAAATCCCCATTCAAAGAAACTATCAAAATTTAAGACACTAAATCAATGTTAAATCAATATTTTTATTAAACCAGAATTAATATAATGCTAAATTACAAGTAATGTTAACTCCTGATGTTAGGGAAGGGGAAATGACAAATTATAAATATATAGAACACAGAATCCTTGTTGAAGTGATGTTAATTTCTAATATATTTTTTCAATGGAAGTGGAAATAGGAAAAAATGAAACTTCTGATATACTTTCTTACATTCATTTTTAGATCGATGTTTTATTGAATTAATAATTATACTTAATACTTAATGATTATTATACTAATCTGTCTCATTTTATAAATAATACGGACGACTAAGAATCCGTTCACAAAATATGTAAACTGAAAATTTCCCACTTAAATTGATACAACAAATATAAATATATATAAAACACCAAATCCATACAGAAATTAATCTTTTAACTTTAGTTAACCTTTTTTTAAACATTAGATTAGAGGAAATAAGAAAACATAAATTGATAAAACACTAAATCCTTTATGAAACTCATCTTGTTAATTTTATGTTTCACTTATTTACATTTAAAAATATCGATATAACACACGATATAACGCATACCTCGAAAACCGTTGGAAGATCGAAAAATATGCATAGAATCAAGTTTATAGAAAATTAATAAGCTTTAATTTTGATTTGAAATACAGTAGACCCTCGGTATAACGCGGCTCGTTATAAAGCGGATTCGGATATAACGCGGAACAAGCTCCGGTCCCGATCCTGATTCAATTAAAATTAATAAAAAATAAGATGTTTTAAAACCAACAATAGAAAACTTGAAAACAATTCATTAGAAAATTGAGTCATAGAAACTAGAGAAGAAAACGAAAATGTTCTAAAAGTTTGATAAGTTCTGGGAAAAAGGGAACTCTGCAAATTAACTTACATTTGTTGAATTTGTTTTTTTTTTTGTTTTTTTGATGGGTTTTTTTTAAACACATTTCTAATTTTACTGAACATTAAAAGGACTTTGTAAAAAAAATTATTACTTGTTGTTAACGTAGGAAGTAAAACTAAATAGGACGTTTAGAATTACGATTGTCTAACCAGGTTTCATTGTTTTTGTTTCAATATTAGAACTTTTTAAAGTTTGATTTTTATTAGAATAAAAAAAAAAAAAAATTTAGGAAAGAGTGGGTACATCGCATATGTCGTCCTGTAAATAAGCCGAAATGTGTTGCTTAGACAATGTCGATTGAATATCTTCCCGGTAACCTACCTAGATGACGTACGTAGTCTCTATTCCTGCCTTCTTGGTTCACAGAATCCCCCTCACTTCTTTTTTAAAAACTGTGCATTATTCCTTTAGTTGTTGCCCGGGTTTATATCAGTGAACATTTTCATTATTTTTTGACACCCAATAATTCATACTTCTGCCTTCGTTATACCGCGGGTACGTCTATAACGCGGGAGGTTTCATTTCCCCCTAACCCGCATTATAACGATGGTCCACTGTATATTTTTCTAGAGTCCACCGTTTTCTAGATATAATCGAAAAAAAACAAAACAAAAATGGGACCTCCTACCCTCCCACCGAACCCACCGTTAGCTCACCCTTCAAGAGCGGGTACTTTTAGTATGTTTATCTTTTAACTACTCCTAACAAAGATCTGAGGTCAAAAAATTTAGCAATCATTCATTGACTGGACTAAAACCCTAATACTGTACTAGAAGCGTTAGTCCATATTATAAAGTCCACATGCATTAAATTATAAAAATTATAGTTTAAAAAAAAAAGCGAACCTAATTAAAAAGCTAAGTGTGGTGAAAAATTTACAGGGGTCAGAGCTTTTAATTTTTTGAGCCGAAGGTTCCAAGCTAATTTCCCTGTACAATTCGTAATTTGTTTGCATTTTTAAAACAGTTAATTCATAATCAACCGGCATTTTTTGCTTTTTTTTTAAAACATATTTCAGAACAGAGAAAGGAATTTAAAAAATCGAGCCTGGATCGCGGCTAATTTGGCGAAAAAGGCGATTACACTTTTTTATTGGGTAAATAATAATAGAGTACTTATCATATGGTATTTGGAGATAAGCTAAGTAAAAAAATAGGTTAGAGTTAAACCGCACAACTTTGGACCACAAATTAAGTTCCTATAATTGTAAACAAAACAAAAATACGATCGATGTCGAAACTTATAATATGCGTACTTTCGTAAACTCATGGTGGTGGTAAGAGGTGGGACCCTTACAAGTTTGAGTTGTTTCGTGACGCGAATCTATGAAAAGACATATGTTAAAGAGGAGGTTAAAAGACTTATGTTCTCTGGTGATGATATGTAAGGCAAGTTTCGATGTAGCGACAAAAAAACTGATAAGAATTAGTGACGTTCTCTCAAGTGTATGATTCTCTTCAGTATCCTCTCATGGTCCTACCCATGGATAAGATGGCGTACAGTATTGACATCCCTCTAGCGTGACCCAAACACCGATTTTTCGCGTTCAGTAAATATTAGTACAAATTATTTGTTTTTTGGGTTTTTTTTTTTTGTTGTTTTTTTCATTTAAATGTCTACAAACCATGTAGACATTTTAACAGAGATTTAAGTTTTAGAAAATCCAATCGAAAAAAAAAAGAAGGCATAAATACGTATATCTTACAAAACGGTAAACAGATAATTTTGCAGATTTTTTTTTTAATTCGATAGGGCACATTAAAAATCATAGAAAATAATCAAAACACGAACAAACAAAAATTGGATTTTTTGGACACACTATTGGTTAACAGAACAAAATCCTAAAATTATCGGGAAAAAACAGACTTCGGATTCGAATTCTACACCCTTGACAACATACACATATGAAATTTGAAGTCGATGCAATAATTTTTAGAGGCTCAAAATAAGATCCAGAAAAAAACACCGTTTTCGTCGTGCCACTGTGGACCGTTCAGTCAGCCCATACTTGTTACAAAATAACAGGTCCAGTATTTCTGAACCACTAGTAGCGGTAGACATTCAAAATTAAAACTTCCAAATTTCCCTCCTTCAATGTAAACAATTTAAAATGAATGAATATTTCATAATTAATTTCGTTATCCAATCTGATTAAAGAAAAAGTCAAATTAAATTAGAACAACTCATTTGAACCGTAAGAAACATTTAATTTCAGAGACATACATAAAATTCAAATTATGAAATTAATTATATATAACCTTAAACTACTTTACAGAAATATTTTCCATTAACACCATTTCCACGATTCACAATTTGTTCATCGAATTTTGCATTTATATACATCAATAGAAAGCGGAGGCTCTCCTCTTTCCCGCGATACCAACAAGTGAATTGTGTGACAAAGTAATTGCACTTTAAAGAAAAGTACCCAATAATCGGTTTAAAAATTTTATTTTCCTCGAAGAGTGTGAAAAAAATGATATTTTTTGTTTTTTATTGAATAAACGTTTTTCAATGTTTTTGAGGGTGCTGAATTAGATTCTGACATCAATTTTTATGTAAAAAATCTATAGAGGTAGTTTGCTTGAAAATCTAATCATTTTCTTAGAATTTAATTAACCTAAACCACAATTTATGGAGCGGCTCTATTTTTTTTTTTTTTTAAATTCGCGATCAAAACTAAAAATCTTTGCACAAGAATCATGTCGATATCATTTTTTAAACTCGAGATAAAAAATATATTACTTTAGTGCTATGTTATTTTTTTTCTTGGCTTCTAGGGCCCATTGGTCTAAACAACAAAATACGTGTCTAACATTTTTTGACCAGGAACCTTCAAAAAATTTGCCAACATGATCCGTGAGAGACTGAGTGTGTCCTCCCCTTGTAAGTTAGAACATAACAACAAAGTTGTGCAATTATTGTATTGTCATTGGTCCTTGGAAACATGTGCAAATTTTCAAGTAAATCAGATTGCTGGAAATTGGTGATAATTACCATGAAATCATGCACTTATATGCACTTATATCATAACTGACAATCCTCAAATTTTAGTATAAACAATATCAAATTAATGAATATTCCATAATTAATTTGGTTATCTAATTTGATTAAAGAAGAAAGTTAAATTAGAACCGTGAAAAACATTTAAATTGAGAGACATGCACAAATTCTGATAATGCAATAAATTATAAAAAATCTTAAAATAATTTACAATATTTTCCATTAACGATTCTATATATCGCTCATGGACTGCAATAGCAGCACAATTCAAAAAATCATTTTTTGAGATAAGTGGGTTCAAAGTTTTCACTGCTAAGGAAAGTTCATAGGAAATGGTTTAGTTTGCTCAAACGAGGGAAGATATCTCACTTGAAAGTAATTTCTTTTAGGAAAACTATGCACTTTCCTTAGCAATGAAAACTTTAGACCCACTTATCTCAAAAAATGATTTTTGAGTTGTGCCACTATGGCAGCCGATGAGCGATATATATAAAATTTAAAAAAATACTCCATACCTCGATTTTTTTTATAGCCAGGTGTAAGCCTAACTAATTTGTGCCTTCGTGACACAACTGTAGGTTTCACAACGAACATTTTTCTTTGCGCACCACACTACACTTCAGTTACACTGAAACTAAATTCTAAAAGCGTGGTACTACACTTATATATGATCCCAAAAACCTCTGCCCCCACCCCCTCCTTCTTTCTCCCACTCCTCCTTTCTTCAGTACCCCCTCCATTCTTGATAACAAACACGGACACAACCCAAATAAAGGCCCCTTAGTCCAGTAAAATAAGGGTTTTCCGAAGAAAAAACTGCCAAACTTTTATTCTCAACAAATATTTATGTTTTTAGGGTGCTGAATCCGAATCTGAAGTTTGATACCATGGCAACCATCGGCCTCATATTCAAAATCGCAGAAAAACGTTTTAAAAAAACCGTTATTTTTGTTTTTTTATCTATAACACGTTAATGAAGCATTTTTCAAATAAAGTCTTCAAATATTAATTGTAGCTGAAACTAGTACCTACATAATGAAAAAAAGGAATCCGAAATAGGACCATTTTTCGCGAAGTTACGTTATAGGGAAAAAATGGAGAAATTGACCAATTTGCCGTCAGTCCCACAGCTCCGCGAAAACACGTTTGTCGTACTCTTTTGGCTATAACTCTGAAACTATTTGTCCGATACAATATTACTTTTTTTCACCTTAAAGCTGATTAAATTTACTATAAGAGTCTATAAATGAGGTTTTAATCAAACCCCGTAAAATGTACATGCTAGGCCGCTGTTGTAAAATCCAAGTGTTTTTTGGCACATTTGTCGCTCTAACTCCTCAAATATTTGTTCGATCCCAAATTTCTTTTTTCTCTCTCAAAGCTGAATAAATTCGCTGTCAGATGCTATATATGTAAATTATATTAAATCCTGTAAACCACCCAAGCTAGCACGCTAAATGTGTATGTTTTGGTAAAATTAAATATTATGACATGTTCAGTAAACTGGTGTGGATATTTCACGGTGTTATTATTAGAAGTTACAGATATAGGATCTAAAAGTAAATTTGGAAAAAAGCTTCGTTGGCGTGATATAGATAAAAAAAAATAACGGATTTTTTTTTGGCGTTTTTTTTGCGATTTTGAATATGAAGCCGATGGTTGCCATGGTAGCAAACTTCAGATTCGGATTCAGCACCCCAAAAAACATAGAGATCCGTTGAGAATAAAAGTTCCGCAGTTTTTTCTTGAAAACGGCCTTTTGGAGCCTTATTTTACTGGTCTACCTATACACGCCGCGACACGACTTCTCAACCCGACCACTCAAAGATAAAACACTCCGTGAATCTAACAAAAAATTTTAAGAAAAGTTTTTTAGACCAAGAATTCCATTTCAGCGCCCCCAAAAAATTGGAAAACGTATGTATATGTATATATATCAATAAAACAAATATATATATACTAATTAGGCGAGAAAAAAAATTTATTACAAATTAATACTTACATAATATACAAACAGAACCACATATAAGATTTGATTGCTATGTATTTACAATTTTTGTTTTATTTTGCAGTTGAACATGTAAAAATATGATTTTGATAGTTGGCATTAAAACATTAATTGAAGCAAAGCAAGAATAAAACAAAAATTGAAAATACATAACAATCAAAACTAATATGTGGTTCTGTTTGTATATTATGTAAATATTAATTTGTAATAAATTATTATTACAATAAATAATTAATCATTATAATTAATTTAATAATAATTAATACAATAAATTATTTTGCCATCTCATTAGTATACATAGATTTGTTATATTGATAAACATATATACATATACCAACGTTTCCTTAGTTTTTTGGGGGTGCTGAAATTGAATTCTAGGACTAAAAATTTTTTTAATCAAATTTAAGGGTGTAAAAGATGAAGTTTTACAAGTGAAGTACGTTCACGAGAACCGACATCAAATTCGAATTCAGCATTCATAAGAACCCTTAAATACGAAATTTCATCCAAATAGAAAAATAAAACTTCGTAGATTCAAAATTTGCCCGACCAAATAAAAATGGTAGGCAAGTTTTGTTTAAATTGACAAAACCAAGAATTACGCTTGGACGGTTATACGTATCAGCTTCATTTTTTTACCCGAAATATAGGGTGGTAATACGCTTGAAATGTTTTTTTGGATTTTCCAATTTTTTAAATAGGTTTTTGTTCATCGAATTTTGCATTTATATAAATCAAAAGAAAGCTGAGGCTCTCCTCTTTCCAGCGATACCTACAGTGAGTTGAGTGACTAAGTACTGGCGATTTGAAGGAAAGTAACCAATAATCAGTTTAAAAATTTCATTTTCCTTATTTTTTGTTTTTAACTAACCTTAGAATTTAATTAACCTAAACCACGATCTATGGAGCGGCTCTATCTATTCTTTAATCCACCATCAAAACTAAAAATCTTGATACAAGAATCTTTTCGATATTTAATTTTGAAACTCGCGATAAAAAAATATCTTATTTTAGTGCTATTTAATTTTTTTTTTTCTCGGCTTCTAGGACCCATTAGTCGGAACGGCAAAAAACGCGTCTAATATTTTTTGACCAGAAACCTCCAAAAAAATTGTCAACAAGATCCGTGAGAGACTGAATGTGTCCTCCCCTTGTAAGTTAGAACATTAGAACAAAGTTGTGCAATTATTGTATTGTCATTGGTCCTTGAAACGTGTGCGAATTTTCAAGTTAAATCAGATTGCTGGAAATTGGTTAAAATCACGATTAAAGATTCCATTACATACAAGTGAAGTTAATAACAGCGTATTAAAAAAGCATAATCTTTCATTAAGATTAAAAAAAAAAAAAAAAACACATTTTGAATAAATATATTTTAAAATTATGTTTTATCTATTTAACTTCCGCGTATCTCTTTTGTAAGCAGTTCCCTATTTTTTTTTTTCTTAAAAAACTCGCACTGTAGCATGAGGTGCTACTTGTTTTTATAAATTTTCAGCAGCACCTAGTACATTCATTTCTCTTAACAATTAGTACAGGTTTCATATTCGACGTCGAAGATTCGAAGTTTGACCATAGCCATATTTTCCAGGTCGAAATATAAATTTTTATGTTTGATCAGGTAGTGGAGTACGGACACACGGGCGTCTTTAGGGCTACACAGGTGGCGACCCGACAGAGAGAGTATTGGAACTAGGGCCCAAAGGTTTCCCTTTAACTCCAAAAATATTTGTCCGATCCGAAATTTCTTTCTTTCGCCTTAAAGTTGGAAAAATTTACTATAAGATCCCATATATCCAATTTTGATTAATGCCGTGACATACATACGTCAGCACGTTAAATATGTCTGTTTCGCTAAATATGACATTCATAATATGTAAATAGGTATTTCACAGGAGTTGATCGGAATTTCATAAATATGGGATCTCATAGTAAATTTTACCAGCTTTGAGATGATAAAAAGAAATTTGAGATCTGACAAATGTTTTTGTAGTTATAGCGAGAAATGTGTCGAAAAAACGAGGATTTCACAACCTCCAAAATATTTGTCAGATCCCAAATTTCTTTTCTCAACCTCAAAGCAGGTAAAATTCACTATAAGATCCCATTCATGAAATTTCGATTAAATCCCGTGAAATACCCATGCCAGCCCACTATTTGACAAAGTCAAAATTGTCAGATTTTTCCAAAACACACATATTTAAAGGGCTGGCGTGGATATTTCACGGAGCTTAATAAAAATTCATTTATAGGATCTATTAGCAAATGTTACCAGCTTTGAGATGAAAACAAAAAATTTGAGAACCCCGGACTGTTGTGAAATCATCGCTTTTACGGCATATTTCTTGCAATAACTACAAAAATATTTCTCAGATCCCAAATGAAGGGTACAGGGAAAAAACCGACTAAGTCATTCATTTTCACAAATGGATATTATGGTATCATTGGTTTCAGTTTGAGACACTGCACATTCTGACAGGTCAAAACCGGGAAAAAAACAACTACATCAATAGATAATAGCGATCAAAGTTTACGTGTACAGGGAAAAAACCGACCAAGTCACGACGCACACTGGGGCCATATATAGGGCGCTCGCGCTCAAAACTCCAAAAAGCGGTTTTTTCGTTTTATAAATTTATTTTAAATAATAAAATAAAAGATAAAGTTATAATTGAATTAAAAAAGGCACATTTTTTTTTTTTATTAATAATAGGTTTTAATTTAATAAAATGCATTACTTTTAATAATGTACTTATATTATAAATTTAATATAAAACTTTCTTTGGCAGAATTATCTTAATGATAAACAAAATCTGTAGAACTACAAATTGAACAATTTAATAAAACATAAAAGTAATAAAATTTACATAATATGTACCTGTAGTATAAAAAATAAAATGTTGTAGGTACAAATATTTCGCACAATATCTACAGATAAAACAATAAAATATGTTTATAAACAAATAGCATTTAACATATTTTAAATATCAATCATATTTTTAGGATTATAATTAATGAATAACTATGTAATGTTTTTTTACATGATGTCTTTAAATTTGTTACCTATTTAATATTCACGTAAATTTTGAAGAATCATTTCAAATTTTAATATTGAATCAATGTTAGTTTTACCTGATGCCCTAAAAAAAGTTTATTATGGGTCTAATCAGAATTATCGGAATCCGTAATATATAGCTAGATGTAATGTGACATGCAATGTTGTTTAAGGTAGATGGTCCAATTGTTAACATGCCACAAACATCGGGGTCGAATTAATATTAATTAATTTTGTTTTTTATGTTGGCATTTTTCTGAAGTTAGTTATCAATTATCAGATATTAGATTAGACTAGTTATCAGATAATAGCAGCCGATTAAAACCGTCATTAATTTTATGAAGTCTAGAAGTCTTCCTAGTAAATTGTTCACCATAAGCCTTAAAATCTTTGTTACAGGCCTTTCACTAAATTCAAAATTTTCAATATCTTGATGTTGCGCGAAGGAATTACCCTTTCGCTTTCACATTTATTTATACAAGAGCTTCTATTATCATATTATAATGACAGTTTTGCAATTCCCCAGCGCTAAATTGAATTAATCAAATTCAAAGATTTAGGCTTCAAATTTTAAAATTTAAAGATTTATTTTCAATTTCGTTCATAAGATTTTATTTATTAGTGTTTTATAGTGCATACCTGTTTAATTCTAGAAGTCTTCCTAGTAAATTTTCACCATAAGCCTTAAAATCTTTGTTGTGGGCCTTTCATTAAATTCAAAATTTTCAATATTTTAATTTTGCGCAAGGGAATTGCACTTTTGCCTTCACATCTATATTTACAAAGGCTTCTATTATCATATCACAATGACAGTTTTGCAATTCCCTTGCGCAAAATTGAATTAATTATATTTAAGTTTTAAGTTATAATTTTGAATTCAATCCTTAATATTTTATACTATGTACCTTCACACAAACACCACATAGTATGACTTGAAATATAAAACTTTAGAAGAAGAAAAAAATTAGCGTATTGAAATGGTTTACACTTTACAATCGACTGAATTATGATCTCTAATAATCCGCGACATAAAACGGATTAAAACATAGAAAGGAAACAAACAGAAGTGAGTGTTGTTTACTAATTGATTTGCCATATTATGTAGATTATTTTAGCCACAAAAAAAAGTAGAAATACCCAAAAATCAAAAATCGAGTTTTGAGCGGTGTTAGTAAGGAGATGGCCCCCGTGTGCGACGTCCAGTGAAAGAACCGCATAAGTCAACATTTTGAGTGTAGATGGCAGTGTGATCTTCGATATAATAAACGAAGGAATTGCTAAAAAGAGCCCAATGAAGTTGCGACTTTCTTATTTCATTTCATCAACAACTACTTGGATGAAGACGTAGTGCAGCTTCAAATTTTCTCCGACTCAGCAGGTCAAAACAAAATTTTTACCATTTTCCATTTAATACAATTTGTGACTTGTAACAACATTCATGGCCAAAAAGAGATCACGATTACATTCCTAATCAGAGGTCACTCCTATATAGAGTGTGATAAGTATGTTGGATTATTGAATTTACAAAATCCAATGGAACCCCCAAAGATCTCAGGGAAGTTATCAGAACCTCTGGAGCAAAGCCGTCGCCATTCAAGGTTATAAATGTTTTACAAAGTCTTATCCTCAACTGGAAGGATCTGCTGGATAAAGAATGTGTGCAAAAATGTCCATTTAAGATTCAACCATTGAAGGAAATTACAGCGTCTGCCAACAATTGCCGCTTAGTACGTTACCGCAAAGCATACAATGGAACCTTTTTGTCTGCTGTGATACGCAGACCATTCAAGAAAGATGTTGATCCGACAGAAAGAGTTGAATTTGAACTGCCTGTCCAACTATATAGAGGTAATTTAACATTTTTTTTATATTCTGCTACATTTTATTTTATATTATTTATAGTGCCTCTCGCTAGTTTTGGAATAAAAAACTGACTTCATGAAATCAATATACACAAATTACAAGCCGAACTTTCTTTCAGCACCCAAATTGTCCAAGAAAGCAAAATACGCTGACCTAATGAGTCTTGAGAAATCTTGTAGCTCAAATGCTCAGAAATTTTTTCGTAGCCTGGCACATGAATATTGAGTTAGTGATCCATGGTAATAATATTTCATTATAACATAAACAACAATGATAATACCGCACATTACAAACTAAGATAATTATTATGAAAATGACATACTTAGCTCTTGTCAGTTTCAGATTACTTGGCTGTTTTTTTCCCAGAACAAATGGAGTTTTGTTCACAATTGATATATTTTTGATGGACATTTAAGCCATTGAAGTACTTAATTTGAGTCAATTGTTTAATTGTAATTGTGTTTCAAAAAAATAAACATAGCTTTATCTCTGTTAAAAAAAAAAAATGACAGTCGATTTTTTCCCTGTACTCTTCAAATAACTTTTTCCTATCTCCATGACACACCCACGCCAGCACATGTTCAGTGGGGTTTTAAATGTAATTCCATAAACGGGATCTATTGGTAAATGTTACCAGCTTTGAGATGATAAAAAGAAATTTATGATCGAACAAATATTTGTAGAGTTATAGAGAGAAATGTGACGAAAAAGCGGATTTCACAACAAGTACACGGTTCTCTCTCAGCGTGCTGCTATGTTGTTTATTTCGTTTAACGTCACTTTATGCTGCTATGGCTAATCGGACGATGCTATGGTGGGAGTCCTAAATTTTGCCTATCCAGGTATAATTTGGATAGGGATCTTTAACGAGTACCTGACATCGTACAGGCTCGGGACCCCCATTTTACGTCCCTTCCGAAGGACGATATAGCTAAGGATTTTTTAGCTATATCGGTCATCTGCCGGGCTGCGAACCCGCGATCTTGGGTTTAGTAGGTTGCTATGCTAACCACTACACCACAGGTGATCCCCAGCGTGCTGTTATGAGTATTATAAGGGACTTGAACGAAATTACATGTATGGGATGTAATAGTAAATTTTATAAGCATTCGGATAGAAAAATGAAATTTTGAATCGGAAAAATAGTTTCGGAGTTAAAGCCAAAAGAAAATCCTCGTACTAACACATCATTTTAAATACATAAATGGATATTTACATATATATATATATATATATATATATATATATATATATATATATATATATATATATATATATATATATATTAATAATTTAATAACGAAATAGGTTGTGTTCCTTGTCGAACCAGCCTGTATAACTTTCTATCCAATCTTTTCCTCTTTCTTAGAAAACTATAAAACCCATACTTTTACTTAAGGGGCTTAAGGCCCTACACAAGTCCTGACAAGACCACCCTAATCTAGGGGCTGACAAGGGTTGGCCATAAAGTTGTCAACTGTGTAGGCTTGATCTAGGACTGGGAGCCAGCCATATGCAAATTTAATTGAAAAGACATGAAATTGTGTCCTAACCCATTTTATAGTTTCATCTGTCTTGAAATGAAATATCGTGGTATCGCAGCCTGTATCCGTCAGAGCGGGGTGTGGCGCGTGCTTAAAAATGCCCAAAAATTCCCCCCAAAAAAAATAAATGGAAAGACTCACTTTAAATTGTATACCTTTCTAAGCGAGAATCGAGTGGTCTGGCAGTCGAAAGCCGAAACTAACCCGTAAAAAAAATATTTATCTGCCATTTATTAATATGTTGTTAAGACTCATGAGAGTAATGATATTAGGACCCAAAAGTTTCGCTCTAACTCCAAAAATATTTGTCCGATTCGAAATTTCTTTCTTTCATAACAAAGCTCATAACATTTACTATAAGATCCCATATATGAAATTTTAATTAAATACCGTGACATACCCATGCTAACACGTTAGATGTGTGTACTTTTGGCAAAATATGACAATTTTTACATGTTCAGAGGGATTCCATGGGTATTTTATGGGATTTAATTCAATTCAAGTTCATATATGGGATCAAATAACAAATTTCTTTTAAATGATATCCGGTTTTTTTTTTTTTTTTTTTTTTTTTTTTTTTTTTTTTTTTTTTTTTTTTTTTTTTTTTTTTTTTTTTTTTTATCATTATGCTAGGTCGAGAACTTGATTCTTAACCAAAAATTTTCAAATTTCATGAAAAATCACAAGTGCTCTTTAATATTGTAAATATACAATGTATAGCAAATTTATATATTTTACGAGATATAAGTGAAAAAATGACAATATTGCTAAAAATTTTAGGTTTTTAAGGGTCCCAAACTTGAATTTTCACTGCTCTTATGGGTCTTAACAACATATTAACTTATTACTATTACATCCCATACATGTGAAATATGAAGGCTCGTAAAACACACATGCCAACACGTTAAGTACCCTGTACTGTTGCGAAATCCTCGCTTTTTCGACACATTTCTCGCTGTAACTCCAAAAATATTTGTCAGATCACGAATTTCTTTTCTCTACCTTAAAGCTTATAAAATTTGTTATTTGATCCCATACATGAACTTTCAATTAAATCCCATAAAATACCCATGGAAGCCCACTGAACATATAAAAATTGTCATATTTTGCCAAAAGTACACACATCTAACGTGCTAGAATGGGTATGTCACGGTATTTAATCAAAATTTCATATATGGGATCTTATAGTAAATTTTATGAGCTTTGTTATGAAAAAAAAAGAAATTTCCGATCGGACAAATATTTTTGGAGTTAGAGCGAAACTTTTGGGTCCTAATATCATTACTCTCTCTCTGTCACTCTCATGAGTCTTAACAACATATTAATAAATGGCAGATAAATATTTTTTTACGGGTTAGTTTCCAGCAATATAAAAACATGTCTACGGCTTTCGACTGCCAGACCACTCTATTCACGTTTAGAAGGGTATACAATTTAAAGTGAGTCTTTCCATTATTATTATTTTTTTTTTTTTTTGCAATTTTTGGGCGTTTTTAAGCACGCGCCACACCCCGCTCTGACGGATACAGGCTGCGATACCACGATATTTCATTTCAAGACAGATGAAACTATAAAATGGGTTAGGACACAATTTCATGTCTTTTCAATTAAATTTGCATATGGCTGGCTCCCAGTCCTAGATCAAGCCTACACAGTTGACAACTTTATGGCCAACCCTTGTCAGCCCCTAGATTAGGGTGGTCTTGTCTGGACTTGTGTAGGGCCTTAAGCCCCTTAAGTAAAAGTATGGGTTTTATAGTTTTCTAAGAAAGAGGAAAAGATTGGTTAGTGGGAAAAGTTCCGCTCTAGCTCCAAAAATATTTGTCCGATCCGAATTTTTTTTTTTTTCATAACAAAGCTAATAAAATTTACTATAAGATCCCATATATGAAATTTTGATTAAATACCGTGACATACCCATTCTAGCACGTTAAATGTGTGTACTTTGGGCAAAATATGACAATTTTTACATGTTCAGTGGGCTGCCATGGGTAATTTACGGGATTTAATTAATAGTTCATATATGGGATCAAATAATAAATCACAACAGTACAGGGTACTCAGCGTGTTGTCATGGGTGTTTTACTAGACTTGATCAAAATTACATACATGGGATGTAATAGTAAATTTTATCAATATTCAGATGGGAAAATGAAATGTGGTAGTTGAATGATATTGAATGATATTTTTTGGATAGTTTCGGAGTTATAACCAAAAGAGGCCCGGCAAACGGTTTTTGTGTTTTTGCGGAGAACCGGAAAGCGGAATTTTCCTTACAGCGAAATTCCTAGTACTACCAAACCTTTTTAAATACATAAATCTATACTTATACATATATATTAATAATGTAATAATGAAATAGGTTGGTTCCTAGCGGCTCACGTACTTGTCGAACCAGCATATGTGATTAAATTTATTTATTTAATTATTTAATCGGTGCGACAGTCCTTAGAGCAGGACCTGGACATCCTCCAACCTTCTCGATCCGCGGCCTTGCGGCGCCATCCTCTAACTCCTGCCTGTCGAAGGTCTTCCTCCACGTCATCTAACCATCTCAATCGTGGCCGCCCTCGCATTCTTAAACCTTCTGGCTTTTCATTTAGCAGTTTTCTAGGAAATCTATCTGTAGGCATCCTTTCCACGTGTCCCAGCCACCTTAATCTCGCTTTTTTTTATTTGGGCGACTATATCTGGCTCACCAAACAATGACATTAATTCATCATTTTTTTCTTATTCTCCATTCGCCATTTAGATATTTTGGGCCAAATATCTTCCTAAATATTTTTCTCTCCCTAACTCGGAGTAGCGCTTCACTTCTTTTTGTTAGCACCCATGTCTCGCTTGCGTATGTAATAACGGGTCTAATAATAGTTTTATATGCTGTTATTTTAGCATTACGCGATAAATTTTTGAACCTAAGAGCTTTTTGAACTCCGAACAGGCATCTGTTGCCTGCCACTATTCGTTCCTTGATTTCCGCGATAATAGCATTATTATTTGTTACTAGTGACCCTAAATATTTAAATTGTTCACACGCTGGAAAGCTGTACCCTCTGAACTGGATTTGTTCAAATTTATTATTTGATCGTATACATGTAATTTATATTAAATTCTATGAAACACCATGGCATGGGTATTTTACGGGTTTTTATCGGAGACAAAGTGAAAAATGTGGCAAAAAAGCGAGGATTTCACAACAGTACGGTATTTTTAGCGTACTGGCATGTTTATTTTCAGGGACTTGGTTATATAAATTCTAATTGTAAATTTAACCACCTTTAAGATGAAAAAAAATAAGTAATTTTGGATCAGACTAATAGTTTTGGAGTTATAGACAATAGAGTACGACAAACATATTTTCGCGGAGAAGTGGGACTAACTGCAATTTGGCCAATTTCTACAATTTTTCCCAAGACCATAACTTTGTGAAAAATAGTCCGATTTCGGAGTTGTTTTTTTTTTCTTTTCGTAGGTCCTGGTTCCAGCTACATTTAATATATGAAGACTTTCTTCGCCAAACCCTTATTTTACTTGACTATTAAGCGGATCCAACAATCAATAGCCTCTTTTTCTCTGTTTATTATGGGTAATTTATGGTTTGATAACCTTATCAAAATTTTTAATCAAATTTATTGAATAATTTTGTATCATACTCTATTTAAAATTAATTAAAATGACATTATTGAGATTTTTAAAAAAATAAATACAACTTTCACCATTCTCAATTAAAATAGCATAAATAATATTCAATGATGTATGCATTTATTTTAAACATTCCTTCAATTATTTTTTATCTAAAAATAAATAAAATATATGAACATACTAAAAACACAATGAAATGAATATAACAGGGTGGCCACCAAGTCAGGATAAGAAAATGCAAGCATAATTCTAGGTTTTACAGGTTAATTTTCATAAAATTCCTATTGAAATATAATACAAAACAAGTGCTCTGTTTTTCTGTATCATGGTTTTCATTGATTTTATTTATTATATTTTGTGCGATAGATAGAAGTATTAGTAAAATATTTTCTGTAATACAAAATTTTAAAACCTTTATTGTTTTAATTAAATGAATATTTTTTTTATGGGGAATTTTTTCTTTATCAATGATTTTGTTTTAAGTAATTATAAATTTCACAAGTTAAGATAACATTTGAAACAAATAGGGTTAGAAAATTATGTTTTTCCATGTATACTGTAGTTTTGGGTTACTGTTGTAGATTATAGGTCAATATTGTTTGTTTCTTTCATTATTTTATTAAATTATTTCTAGTCTATCGTCATATATGTTTTGTTCTCTGTTGGTTTTTATTCCTTTATTTATTTTATTTTTTTTTTTTTTGTAACTGCTTAATTTTAACACTGTTACATGTTACTCTGATATTCCGTGATTGGCCGTCATTTGTTTTAACATATTGTGAATTTTAAATTAAATTGAATTCAGTAAACGTCTGGTAAATTTAATGTTTTAATATATTATTTTCATTGTCATTTAAATTGAAGATGAGAAAATTAATCCCTCAAAAATTAATCTTACAAAATTCAAGATGAATACATAAAATTCAAGCATAATTCCAGGTTTTCAAGGAATTCCAGTCTCATGGCCTCCCTGTATAAATGGCAGTTAGTTCAGATTTATTTATAAACAACATAAATTCTTTGATTCATCCTATGTTAAAAATGTTAGTTTTTCATTTAAATTCTATTATTCTTTTTTCAAACATCGTAAACAAATTTTTTATGTACATTAATTCAAATTCCACGTGAATGCGAACACAAAAATGTTTTTAAAAAAATCTAGAACACTCACAACGTTGTTCTCTAACAACAGTCAATACATAAAATCTTTATTGGAACTCATTTTTGTTGGTCATATAGTGAACAAATGTATTTAAGTGTACTCATGCCGGGTGACATCGAATCAAAAAATTGGTCAAAATCAGACCAGGAGAAATACAGGTTCAATCTAGTTGTAGGATTATCAGTACAGAGCATGCTCCTTTCAAATTATTGCCAACAAAAATAACAAATACACACTAACCATAGCATTTATCTATATAGTAGATCACTAACGAAATTTTCAAACCAATTATTAATAAAGGATGATTCTTAACAAAAGTAATTTTATAAACTTACAGCTCAAAACAGTATTTGCATCTGGGACAACCCTAGGTCCGAGGCGTCTACGATCGAATTTTTGTCCAGCAAAATCTCTTACATCGGTATCTTCTTCCATGCTTTCCTCAACAATCCTAAAATTAAAAAATAATCATTAATAGACTAAAGAAAATTTTCATCAAATTTTCGATTCAAGCAACACCAACAGAACTAGAGAGTGTGTTAAAATATTATTAATAAAAAATACTTACGTAGTCGAACTAATGTCCATTGGTTCACCCATCGATTCTACTATTTGTTCAGTTTCGCTGTAATTCTCTTCAGTTAATATCTTCTGCTCACTTACATCTTCTGTAAAACAAAACACAACAATATATTAGAAATAGAAAGTGTATATTGCCACAATAGCAAAATTAAGTTGTCTTTTATGACTAAATGTATTCTGCTTAAACAAGATTTTGGTAGTTGGATTTAACTTTAACTCAGGGTCGTCAAATAATCATTATTAAGAATTGTTTAGATCTTGTTTAATTTACAATATTGATTAATTTGAACTAATTTTTTATTTTTTTATTTTATCGATATAATCATTTTACAATTTTCACAGTTAATTAATATAAAGCCATAAGATATATAATGTGAATATTCAAAATTAGTTTTTATTTACTAGGCTACATGATAATTTATTAAAATCTGTATGCAGAGTTAGTTCATGGCTATATTTGAATTTTTATAGGTTTGATGGTAATTGGTGAAAAATGTGATAATGGACTTACCAAAATCTGATGCAGCGAGACTATCATTATCATCAGAGAGGAGGGATATCGTAAATCGCTCTACTTCTGGTCCATCGCTCAACTGATTGTCATGTTTTCTTACATTGTTTTCAAAAAGAGAATCTATACTTTCTTCTACAAAAAAAAAAATAAATAAAAAAAAAATAATAAGGTGTAAGTTTATAATTATAAAGAAAAATATAACAATAAATACAAATATACCTTAACAGGAATTTAGTTTTAATTTTAAATATATTAACACAGCTATAAATATGATTCAATTATCATGTACTAACATTATTTGTTTTAACTTATCTTATTAAAGTTAATTGAAATTTTTAAAATACTAACACAAAAAAAAAACATATACACATTGTTATTATATTTAAATTTATATGAGGAACAAAAGGTAGAAGTATAAGGGACAAATCAGGTAGAAAACCTGACCTTAGGCTGCTGAGAATGGGTCAGGTGTTAGTAACATTTGAAGCAGGTAGGAACAATTTTTCGATAGATTTTATTTAATCCTTCCTCAGTACCCAAAAGTCAGGTATAAAGTTAAACTTGAAGCAGGTAGGAACAATTTTTCTATAATTTCATTTGATCCTTCCTCGGCACCCAAAGATCAGGTATAAAGTAAAACTTGAAGCAGGTAAGAAAAATTTCTGTAGATTTTATTCGACCCTTCTTCAGCACCCAGAGGTCAGGTACAAAGTAACACTTGAAGCAGGTAGGAAAAATTTTAACCTGGATTTGGCTGATCTTGCTTGATCCCTCTCGGCTGTTGTGTATAAAAAATTAGCTTCCTTTGGAAATAAAAAATACAATCATACCAGGTAGGCGAAAAAAAAACAAACAAAAAAATAATGAAGAACATAAGGGCATAGATGGTCAGCAGGATTAAGCTATTTAGTTTAAAAATATATCTTCTACAGAAAACTAAATCACAGAAAAGTGCAAACAAAATTAATTTTAGTACCTTCTATGATATTAAACATAAAATGTACTTTGATGCACATGTGTAATTACTTTTTGGGTTAAAATGACAAATTGTTTTGTCAAAACCTGATCCAAGCTGAATTGGGGTATTCGTATTTTTATTTACATTAGACACAGAATCTATTTTAAAAAGAAACCTGACAAAAAAAAAAAAAAAAAAAAAAATAAAAAAAAAAAAAAAAAAAAAAAAAAAAAAATAGAAAAATGCACATAACAGAATTGGCAATGCACATAATATCATTGATGGTCAAGGGTGCAACCCCTTAAAAATGTTTCATGTTGTTCTTTCTTTAGTAAACAGGCTCAAGGTGCCAGGTTTTTCTATCAATTTTATTTGAAGTATTTCTCTAATTTATGAATTTTGACAGAAACAAAACAAGCATGTTTGTTATTCCCTGATGGATACATTAAGGCTCCGAAAGAAAGCAGTGAAAAAGCTAATTTATTTCATTTAGGGATTAATAATAAAAATAATTTAGGATGGTATGTAATTAATGTTTGTGAGTAGAGAATAAATAGACCTCTTTGGTTTTATATAGAGATTAATAACAAAAATAGATATCAGTAAAATAGATATCTGTTTATGTTGGAGCTGCGATACGCGAGGATAGCGGCGATACTAGCGGAGCTTAAATAAATAGCTTAAACCACTTCTATTCTACAGTGGCATTAAGAAACTAAATAGTAAATATACTTTATACCGAGTGAGTATATAATGAGTGATTTCGAAAAGGAAGAAATGCTTTTGTCCTCAAGTACTGTAAAAATTAGGTTGCTGCAGTCATGCGGAAAGAGCACAAATTTGCAAATAAGGCAAGGTTTTTTGACTCTTCATAAAGATTTACCAAAAAGTGAGTATTCGAATGAAAATAAAATGACTACATATTACCAAAAATTTCGGATAAAATGCAGAAAAATGGCATAATTGCCACAGTAGACATATTTTAGAAGAGGAGTGCTTAATGATAATCAGATAAGTCAAAACTTTTTTTTTTTGTATCAAAGTTTCTTTATCTATTACAATATTTTTTACAAAATATTAATGAAATAGTTTTACAAATTTAATGGAATGATTAGAGAATAAAAGTCCCACAACGGTGCCCTAACAAAAATTTCACTTAATAATAACTCAACATTCATACTCGATAAGAGCTGAGAAAATGGGAGAGGTGATTATTGACGCTCTTATCGTTAGTCACCGCTCCAACATAAACGGACCCTAAGTGATGGACTTTGAAACTACTTGTCACTTATTATAAAACACTTCTCATCGCTGATCTGTGTTTGGTCGCCATATTTTTTTATAATATTCTAAATTTTGAATTCATTAAACAACTAGATCGTGTTTAAAGGTAAGAATTGCCAATAGTATCATAACACTGATGTTTAGTGTTTGATAGTCAATATTAATGCTCTCGATAGAATCGAACATCAATGTTAATATACATGATTATCAATTTTAATTTATTATATTCATTGTAATTAAAATTGACAATGAGTACCTAAATTCCATTTTTTTTTTTCAATTATCTCACAAATCATGAAATTCCAAGTGAATTGTAAAATCTAATTAAAATTGATTGATTCATTAATGAATGAGTTATAATGAGCGAGTGTTATACTAATAGAGGAGAGAAGTTAAACTAATATAAACATTTAATATAACCTCTAACCAGTCTTCTCCATATTTCGTCAAGTGTTTTTCTTCTTCTAGGACCTAATGGAACACCATACCAAATATTACATATGTATAATTATTTTTTTTTTTAACACCATATATAGTCTAAAGTGGATTACATAAAATTAAAAGAGTTCGTACTCTTATTTGGGGGAAAAGATGGCAAAGTGCATTAGGGTGAGGATCTTAACTTTTTTCTGGTAAAAGAGGTAGGGTTGAGAGACTATCTCTAATATTTTGACAAATGGGTTAAACGCTAAGTAAAACAGCGAAAGGTGTCCTTTTAAAAAACAAAAAGATTTAATCAATTTTCAAAGAGGACAATGGCCTAATATCCTTCGACTTCAAAAATCATTAGATCCTGGCAGATTCCAAAGTAGTATCCTTTAGTGTCCTGTGAAAAGGATTAAACAGGGAGAGAGTGTCTTTTTAAATAATGAAAAGATTTAATCCATTTTCAAATAGACGAAAGTTAATTTGTTGGGAAGGAGTGGCTGAGGATATCCTTCAGACATCAAAATTCATCAGATCTGCCAGGATGTAACGATTTTTCATGGCTACTTACTTATTAATAGTCCATATTTCTCAGGCATATGTGGCTATCGGTCGTACTAGAGTTTTTTAACCCTAGTTTGGTTGTCAGCTGGTGAATCGACTCATCATAATGCTTTGTACAAAGAAGAAGGCTCTGTTGACTGCTATAATGCAACCCTCATCAAAGGTGTTCATTTATCCTCCTTCTTCTAGCACAACAGGCGTATATAGTGGCACCTGGCTTTTTCAACTTCTGCCTTCCATTTATTCCTATCAATCACATACAACCCATTCATTTTCATCTACCGTCATGTCATTTTCATGTCTTGGAGCACACTGTCTCTCCAGCAGACCTTGGGTCTACCAATATTTCTCTTTCCACCAGGTGTGCCTTCATAGATTTTCCTTGGCATCCTACAGTCCTCCATTCTCCTTAGGTGACCAAACCATTTCAATCTCAGGATTCTGATGCTGGCCGAGATGTTAAGGTCTTTGTATTTGTTGTACAAGTCCTTATTTTTCCTTCCCTGCTATGTTACATGTTGGCGTACAGGTCCCAGAATATTTCCAAGTATACTTCTCTCAAACCGGTCCAGTAGATCACTAGTCTTTTTGTACATGGTCCAGGTTTTGCTGGCATAGGTTATCACAGGTTTAATCAGTGTTTTAAACATTTATCCTAATGACTAAATATTGGAAACTTGTAACACTTCCGAACGGATAATAATAATAGCAGGAAGGGTGTAGAGCAGGCTAGGAACTGCATTATGAGTATGTCACACCGTTAAGAAGAAGATTCATAATTATTAATTACATAATTGCCACTAAACAACAAGATACCAGGTATGCAAGTTTAAAATGTCGTTTTAATTCCAATAGAATGCGCTCTTAGCCTATTGAAGGATTTGCTTATCTCTAAACACTATTTTGTTTGTTAGTCATTTGTTTACAAAAGTCAGTTGTTTTTAAGTCGTTTACGTGGACGTATCATACCTTTCTTTGGTGTTAAAAATGTCTAATTTTAAGCCAAATAAAGAGCATTTGCGGCATGTCATGATTTTCTTATTTAATCAAAAGAAAAAGGCATCTGAATGTCATCGAATTCTTGTTGAGACTTATGGCGATGTTGCTCCAACCGTCAGGACATGTGAACGTTGGTTTCAAAGTTTCAAACGTGGTGATTTTGATGTTACTGATCAAAAACGAGAAAATCGACCAAAAAAGTTTGAGGACTTTGAATTGCAATCTTTATTAGACGAAGACAATACCCAAACCCAACAAATGATGGCAGAACAGTTGAATGTCACTAGGCAAGCCATTTCCGATCGCCTGAGAGCTATGGGGAAGATTCAAAAGGTTGGAAAATGGGTTCCACATGAATTGGACGAATGACAGAAAAAAAAAAAAAAACGAAAAACTGTGTGTGAACTGCTGCTTTTACGCCACGAAAGAAAGGATTTTTTTGCATCGAGTTGTAACTGGCGATGAAAAATGGATTTATTTTCAGAATCCCAAACGAAAAAAATCATGGGTAACGCCAGGACAACCATCCACATCGAGTGCAAGACCGGATCGTTTTGGGAAGAAGACAATGCTGTGTGTGTGGTGGGATCAGAAGGGAGTAGTCTACTACGAGCTTCTCAAACCCGGCGAAACAGTCAATACCGAGCGCTACCGACAACAAATGATCAATTTGAGTCACGCATTGATCGAAAAACGCCCAGAATGGGCTCACAGGCACGCCAAAGTCATTCTTCAGCATGATAACGCTCCTGCACATTCAGCCAGATTGACTAAGGAAACGATTTCTTCGCTTGGTTGGGAACTCCTACCCCACCCGCCGTATTCACCTGACCTGGCGCCTTCTGATTATCACCTCTTCTCATCGATGGGACACTCATTGGCGGAGCAACACTTCAACAATTTCGAAAACGTACGAAAATGGCTCGATGAATGGATTTCAAATAAAGATGAAGCATTCTTTTGGAATGGTATCCATATATTGCCCGAGAGATGGACAAAATGTGTAGAAAGCGAGGGTCAGTACTTTGAATAAAATATATTATACTTTTTTTTAAATTACTGTGTATATATTTTAAGAAATAAACGACATTTTAAACTTGCATACCTGGTAGAATAGAAAGAATCCAAAAAAAAAGACATCAATAAATAGTGTCTATTGTGACATCGGGGGCTATACCTAACATTGATAAAGTATTGAATAAAACACCAACCTGTGATAAAAACATTGCAAATCACATGAAGATAACTCAATTGAATAAAAAAAATGCTAATTAAAGAGTTTTAAAGTAATTTCTTATTATAAGGACTTCCGAAAAAGAGGACTTGAGTGGAACTGCAGAAAACAGCTAGTAAACGACCGACTGAGCTGGAGAAGGCTCTATAGACTTCCTCCTCACACTGCTTAAGCGGTTTAATGAGGAATGACTATGATGACGAATGTAATTCCTCAGTTAAAATATCATTTATCAAATCCAATAGTTGATAAGTTTCTTACTGATTGCATAAGCATTGCCAAGTTGACAAATAAATAACTAAAAGACATATATAATAAACAATGATCGTAGGATAGAAATCAAAACGTACCTCTTATTTTGTCAGCGATAACACGGTCATTTAATAACGTCACTGAAATATTTTCTCTCTGGAATACTGGCACCTTTTTCTTTCGGTAAACAGCTTTTCGAGACATCACGTTTTTCTCCTTCTTCTGAACCTAAGAAATATTAAAGAGATAAATATTAGAACCAATAAGGAAAAATAAATACAAACTGTCATAGAAATAAATAAATTAAAAAAAAAAAATTATAGAATAAGAAGAAAATAATCCTTATTCTGGGATAACTTGTCTACTACGAATAACATATGAGTATAATACACAGGGCAAACTATGATAATTAATAATTATATCATAAGTTACCATAAATAATTATAATATCATAATTAAATAATTATTATAAAATTCATAATGAGGAAGCAATGATTGTAAATGATTTTTTTAAGGAGCAGTTTGATGCACAGGAGTATAAAGGTTGATGGTTTGGGTTGTTGTGTTTAACAGGTTGATGGAGTATTGCAGAATAAGAAGGTCATGAATATAGGTGTTTTTTTATATTTCTAAGGATTGAATATGAGTGCACCTAGGAAGAATTGATGTCAGAAATCGGGGAAAAGCCACCTAATTTGAAAATAGCAGTGAGATATATGAGAATGTCCTATAGGGGATAGGGGTCCCAAAAATAAATCTGACACAAAAAATATAACAGTCCATTAGTGTGTTACGCCTCATTTTAAGAGTTTACCAGACTGTCCTCTACATGCTATAAATACTTAGCCAAAGTAGAGAAATACGAGAGATGATACAAAAATTGTTCAAGTAATTTCAAGGAAAATAGATGTTCAGGCTCAACATTCAACTCCATGTATGGTGGTCAACACCAATTTCCATAGAAAATTTAAATTAAAAAGTGTTCTACAATTTAATTACTAGAACAGATGATTTTATATCCATAGTTATATTGAATAAGGTTTCTGACTGTTACAGGAAAAAAAACTGTCATCAGATAATTCAGCTGTCAAACCTTTCCATGATACGTTTAGCGTATAAAATTCAAGAGTTGGGTACAAAACAAGTCTAAAACGCCAATGAATGTATTATTGCTAATCTACTACTGAACAAAACATTCTTTCATAAGAATGAAGAATCGGCTCCCGACAGAAAATTATATCATGTTGAGGGCCAATAACGAAGTCATAAATTATACTTCTATAAATAAGATTTTTTTCAAGAATAATTTTTAAATATTTGTTAATTTGTTATATTTTTCTTTACATTAGGTAATCGGCCATTTTCGGTAATCCAGCAGTCTTCTGGTCCCATAGGTGTCGGATCATCGAGACTAAACTGTAGTTTAGTATACTCGAAACTCATTTGCAATGAAGGAAAAACTCTATAGATAACTCAGCACCAAATATTAGATTAAAAATGAATAATTACTTGGGTGAGTTTTGATAACCTCATGGTTCTTCTGTTTCAATTTTGGTTCATTTATTTCAATTATTAATCATTTTGTTAATTCATTTAGTTTAATCAATAATTAAATAAAATTAATTTCATTTAATTTCCCATTCACTTTTAAGTTAAAATTTGACAAAAAAAAAAGGGATATTACTATGAAATATTAAAATTACATTACTTAATAATATATTTCATATCATACACGAGTTTCAAAAGCGACACAACTCAAAAGCCTCCATTAAAATAATGTAAAATTCTGTCTTGTATGAAACATCGAAAGTACAGTAGAACCTCGATAATCCGAACTAATAGGAACTGGGGGTGGTTCGGACTATCAAATCGTTCGGATTACCAAACAAAATGCTTTCCAGGCATAGTATGTAGCATGCAAAAAATGAACACTGACATACTAGTTCCCTTAAAATAAGAAGCACGTTGTATTGTTAAAGGTAAATAGTTTGTTTTATGAAATACTACTGTGCTACAATAAGGTAACAATATTTTATGTAATGTATTGCACATGAATTTCGTAATATTTTATATAGTATACATATTTTACATAAAATCTTATACACACACAGAAAGTACAGTACAGTACACACACAAAAAAAATTATGCTGTACAGAAAGATAAAAAAATTAAAGAAAACAAAAAACTTAACATTTGGAAAATAGTCACTCATATTTTTCTGAACTAAGGTTGAAGAACGTTTTTTGGCTGCTAAATCATGGATTTTCTTTAGCGTGATCAACTGATGTAAACAGCATTAAGGTTGTTGCTGTAGCAGTTAGAGAGCGACTGGAGGAAAAAACCAACACAGGCACAATAACAATACTACACTCCCCCTTCCATCTCTCAGTTTGTGCTTACTATCCTGATTATTTTTATTTTTCCCAAAATGGCATTCGGATTATCGAGGTTCATCTGTATACCTGAATCATCTTTTAATCGCAACAGCAAGTTAATCCAATAGTTTTAATCTATTATTTAAATTGCCATTTAAATCAATGATGAGTAAGTAAATCCTAATTTTTTTATTATTATTATATAACAAAACTCCAGGTAAATTGTATAATTCAAGTATAATCCATGCTTTTTTTTTTCCAGTGACCCAGTTTTCAAGGAATTCCAGGTCGTTTGACACTCTGTTTCAGTGTGATGACTCCATTTTTTATTTATTTAATTTTTTCTACCTCAAATTTTATAAAATCTTAAGAAAAAATAGAATTATATAAAAAAGGCCAACAGTCAATAACAGTTTTATAAGGCACAAAATTACATATTTTTGCAGTTTTTAATTCGCAAGGGCTCACTACGACCAGATATTGTCTATGAACAGTTTTATCTGTGATCCTCTACAAGTGGAAAAGCCATGTGCCATGTATTTCTAATTTATCAATGCGTAGCAACTTATAGCACCTAATATATTAAACTAATACAAACAAATAAAGGGTACTAAATACTTAAAGTTGCTTGAAACAAATTATAATGATATTACAGCAGAAATCAAGAAAATAGCAGCAGGCAACAGGTGCCTGTTTGCAGTTCTTCAGTTTAAGGATTTATCTCGCAAGGCTAAAATAACAGCTTAAAAAACCATTATAAGACACATAACATGTGCCAGCGAAACTTGGGAGCTTACTAAAAGGAATGAGAAACTCCTCTAGGTTCGGGAGAGAAAAGTATTAAGAAAAATATTTAGCCTTAAGTGGATGAATGGCGAATGGGAAGTAAGAAAAAATAAAGATCTTATGACATTGTTTGGAGAGGCAGATATAGTCACCCAAATAAAGAAGCCAAGGTTAGGATTACTGGGACACATAGAGAGCATATCTGCAAGATCACCTCGAAAATTATCAAAAAATAAATCAGGAGTCAGAATTAGAGGGATACCATGAATAAGATGGCAGGATGACATGGAGCAAGACATTTGTCAGTCGGGAGTGATAGGACGGTGGAGACTGAGGCATTCGGATGAAAGGTTCGGATTATCGAGGTTCATCTGTATACCTGAATCATCTTTTAATCGCAACAGCAAGTGAGATATATCAGGTAAGATGAAGTTAATCCAATACATTTTTGACATTTCAATGAAGACTATTGAGCTTTAAACATGATGATTAATCAAACATACAGATTTTTGAGTTATCTCACCATTGAAATACATGTACAATATCTATTATTTATATTATATCGTATCTAAAATTTTGAATTGTGATGCCAGTCTGCATACCGATATATAGCCATGACATATATGTGCCTATACTTATACAGGGTGGATATTTTTCATAAAATTCCAGGCAAATTTCCAAGACAGCAAGGATGTTGCTTATGCCCTAATGATAATTAATTTAACAAAAAAAAAATGTGTAAAAGTTAATTTATTGTATTGATGAGGTATTTTCTGACTGCGGAGCTTATGAAGAATTTATTACATCTGCTCCCTTTTTTTCTTTTCCTTTTTTGACAAACTATATACTTTAAAGTTTATAATACTATTTATGACTCAGTCTTAATTATTCTATTATAGCATTGTAATATCTATTGTTATACTTCATGTACATTAAAATCTTTCTAAAACGGAATGCTGTAGGTCCAAACATATTTTTCCAGTTTGACAAGTTTCCGTTTTAGACAAGTTCCGTTTAAGTTTCCATTTTTTCATTACTAGGGGATTAGTAAAAAAACATTCTGTAAAAAAAAAAAAAAAAAAAAAAAAAAAAAAAAAGAATGTTTTATAGGCATAGGCATTAAATATATTTTTTCAATCATTCTTGGACCATTAGAGTATCTACGTCTTTCAATTCTCCAGATATTTTATTTATAAAACTATATTGTGACGTTTTATGAAGCTATCAAGCCATCCACAGGATGCTTTAAAATCCAATTTACCTATTTTTTTAGGCGACCTCCAAAGCTTCTGCTGGAACCATGGGTCCAGGGATCCGACATTACTTTTGCACGGACACTAACGAACCAATCCCAAAGAGCTTCATTGATTTTTTCATTAGAGCTGCATTTCTAGGCTGTTTTGATTATTCCACTTAAACACTGATCCTTAATTTTATTCTTATTTTTTTTTGGCTTTTTAAACAGAAATGATTCTCCGAACACTGTCCCTTCTGTATTAACATGGCTATTTTCTGTTATAAAAGTATTTTAATTTAAATTTTCGTACCAAGGAAAGTTTTCCGTTTTCGGACTAGACAGATTTCCGGCTTATACAGAGTGATTTCTCGCATAAATTCAATCCGTTCCGAGATCATTTTTCCATTTTGACAGAATTTCTCTTTATGAAGGTTCTGTTATAGACAGATTTTACTGTATTTATTTACTAACTATATTGTTCATCTGCTTATGGTTATACTTTATCTTTATATTCACTCATCGACTATATCCATTTGTCTTTTTGTCATATCTTGTTTATCATTGTAAAAACAAAATATTAAATTTATTTGTTTCTATTCTATTTTTTTTTTTTTTTTTTTTTTTTTTTTTTTTTTTTTAATACTGTTTTTCTTTTCTGATCATTTTAACATTCCCTCCCCCTCTTTGTCACATCTTTTTATTTGTTTTTTTTCTACCTCTGAAAAAGGCTTACATCGTAGGCTGAAATGTCGGTACTATAAATTAAAATTTGTAAGTTTAACTATGACTGCACACACTAACAACCCAAATCTTCCTTAATTTATTGTAATTTAGGATTAATTATGATATATGTATCTTGTTCAGCAGAATTTTGAAAGATGTGTCTTGTTTGTGCGTGGAGAATAAACAAATCTTCCAACCATCAATATCTAATTTATAAATTTATGGTGGGAGATCAATTTATTCTCAACACGCTAACAAAAATAATGTTTTTCGGCAACAACTCCACTGATTTAGGTCAATCAAATAATACCCAATATGTAACACATCAAAACGAACAATAATAGCATAAATGTTTATAGGCGATATCCATTTACAACAATACAATGCTGCGATCTACACTCAGAGTTCTAGCGTTGCGGGAACAACTTGTGACTTCTTATCACCAAACACTTCTTATATCTGATCTCCAGCGACTGTCGTACTTACTTTTGAGAGATTGAGAATTTAAAATTATGTTGTAGAATTTAAAATTGAATTCATCGTTAAACATCTCGTTAATAAAAGGCTATAATCTATTATTAAATTGTCATTTAAATTAATGATGAGTAAAGAAACCCATTTTTTGATTCTTACAAAATTCCAAGTAAATTGTATAATTCAAGTATAATCCATGCTTTTTTTTTTTTCCAGTGACTAAATTGTAGCATAATACCCAGTTTTCAAGGAATTCCAGGTCGTTTGATACTCTGTTTCAGTGTGATGACTCCATTTTTTATTTATTTATTTATTTCTACCTCAAATTTTATAAAATCTTAAGAAAAAATAGAATTATATAAAAAAGGCCAACAGTCAATAACAGTTTTATAAGGCACAAAATTACATATTTTTGCAGTTTTTAATTCGCAAGGGCTCACTACGACCAGATGTTGTCTATGAACAGTTTTATCTGTGATCCTCTACAAGTGGAAAAGCCATGTGCCATGTATTTCTAATTTATTAAAAATTAGCTTTTAAAAAAAAAGAAATATAAATTAAAAAATGGACTAGTCAATAAACAGCTAATTGTGTTTCTTCTACCTCGTTTGTGTCTCCTAAATCTGACAAATAATATGCATAATATGGCAACCATAGTGTGAGAGACTCCCTTTCGGTACTGTGATAGGCATGGTTTTAGTCCCTTTTGCTACAGTACGTGATCTTTAATTGTAGATTTGAACAGCTTTTCCTTTGTTTTTAAACCTAAAACCTAGTCAGTCTTCTGCGTGGCAAGAAGCTGGATTGAACGGTGTATAAAACTCAATTTCGATTTTCGGTGGATTTGCTACGTTTTGCAATTAGGCGCCTCAAACAAAATATAAATTAATGATTTTACTGTATTATTTTTTCAGCATTATACTAAATATTGAGTTAATTAAAAGTAAATAAAACTTTCTGGACACTTTGAAGCTTTCATTGAATGTTTCAATAGTTTTAGTGGTCACTGCATGTTACATCAAAATCCAGCTTTCATTTACAACATACTAACATCTCCCGTCACAGCCTCGCCTGCTCTCATAAGTTAAGAACTTTCATAATTTCAACTAATAACTGAAATTTTAGATGGATAAAAATCTAACATTATTTCTTTAATGATATTTTTACGCATAGCATTAAATTTTAACCTGGCACTGAATAGGTGTTTGAAGATTACGTATAAGCATAATTAGATATCTAACTTTTAATTTTAATGTATGAGTTGGTCATCCACATGGACAGAGTCTATTATGAAACTGTTACAGATAATGGACTGAATCCTATTTTTACACACAATATCAAAAAGCGAAAGGATCGGCATTTTGATTTGGTTAAAATAATTTTATTGATTTCATTTAGTTGGATTTTAATTTCTAACTATGAAAGTAAATGACAGTGTGGCTAACCTGCCACTGAACACTGTACATTTGAATATTTACTATCGTAAATTTTACTATTGATAAACCTTCCTAAAACTAAGAAGATGTAGTTAAATTTTGGTATAGATGGGTTCAGTAGTTTTACCAATGTAAACCCTACTGCGGAATGGTGCCAACCATATATTGGTAAATTTTCAAACTTCACCACGATTCACATGTCGTAACACATATTTAAATCTTTTTTAATAATTTAATTGAATATAATTAAATTTTATTATCAATTTCAAGCTCTATATAACACCATACCTTTGTTACCTCACAAGTAGAATGGCGCTCACCACCTATCGGTTAAATTTCAAACGACACTGTTATCCACATTATAATTGAAATTAGTAGATTTTATCATTGCTAAACCTTCCTTGGACTACAAAGATGATGTTAAAAATTGGTACAGATTTTTTCGGTAGTTTCCGTGGTTAGTGATCACTAAAGACTGGATTTTCGTGCAGTATAAACCATTGAAACGTGCAATAAAAAAAATCAAAACGTGCAAAAAAGGTGTACTAAATAAAAAGATTTTCGTTTTTATTTTTTAATAGCACCAAGTAGGCATAAAATAAATTAAAATATTGAATACAATAAAATTAATAATTTTCCTTTATTTAAACTATATTTTTTATTAATAAAATTAAATTAAAAACACTCTTAGGAACAATAATTATATGCCATAGAAAGACAAAACATAATACAAAATTCTATTAATTACCATCAAGTAGATACATAATATTATGTTTTAAAAGAATATATTTTAAATCTATCTTTTAAACTATAAAAGACGAAAACAATAGGAACATTCTCTAGGACAAGAATCAATTATTTAGACGATATAAACAATTCAATAAGACAAAAACAAAATAAAGAAATCAATTTTTTTCTTTAAAATTTACTAGAATGTACATTTCTAAATTTTTTTTCAGTTAAATTATACCTCCTGTCATCGAGGATATGTTTTAAAAGAGAAAAAGCTCTTTCTACATCAATACTGGTAATTGGGAATTTTTTATAGGAACTTAAAATGTTTGGTGCCACATCTACATCTGAACGTTTGCCATTTAAAACGTTGTTAAATGTTTGTAAAATTTTAAATCCAAGATTTTTTTTCAAATACGGTTTGAAATTTTTCATAAATTAATTTTCCTTTGTCGTTATTTACTTTTTTGAGTGTCTCTTCAATACTTTGAACGATACTGATCTGTCCATCTAAAGATAGATTTTTTTGCCTCTAAACGTTTTATTGCAACGGGTATTGGGCCAAAATGGGACCATATAAATGCCAATTCGGAGTTAACTGAACTGTTTTTTACAATGCTTTTTAATTTGGTGATAACAAGAGCATCTTCTTCTGCAAATGCTCTATTAACTCTGCATACCTATCTAAATTTTTAGAATAAAAAAGGGCAGCATCTATCCAGGTTCCCCACCTGGGGAGAACTGCTTCTGGGGGCAAGAGGTACTTCATTACATTCCTATATAAAGCCACTCGCTGAGGGGCTTTCAAGATTTTTTTACCACAAGTTATTAATTTATTTACATTTTGGAAAACTTCACGTATTTTCTCGGCAACTCTATTGAGACCATTCACCACACATGTTGTGTAAATCATGTTTGGGTAAAAACACTTTAAGAGCGTTCCCAGTTTTGAGCATATAAGGGTCCGCATCGGTTACAAAAAGTAAAACCTTATCTTGATACCCGTTTTGGCCGAAAAAATTTAACAAAAAACGATTTCCAGAAAATGGGGGACTCGAGAGGTGAAAACTTCTACGAAAAAATGTTAAAACCGGTTTAAAGAAAATGGTTTGTTTTATTCCACTTGTTTTATAAAACGTAATAGTGTTTGTTTATATTTTATCCATTTTTTTGACTGATTTTTTTAAATTAACAGACAAATTCAAAAATAAAACCTTAAAACATGCAATTTCATGCAGGAAAACCTTAAAACGTGCAATTTCGTGCATTAACATCCAAGTTTTAATGAATTTGAAGTTAGTAAAAAAAAAAGATGCAATTGCATGAAAATCTGGTCTTTAGTGATCACAAACGAAAAATGGCTTGTCCTTTTTGTATAATAGTACAGATTTAATCACAATATACTAAAATTATTTTAATAAGAAAGCAAACAGGAAAGATGAATTAATATGTATATATTTTTAAAAGTGTCAAGGACAGATTATAAACTTGAAGACAATCCATATTATTCAGATATTGCTATAATATCATCCTTGGCTTTCCGTACGGCATCGTCCCTCAAAGACTTGACGACTTTCTGGGTTTCGTAAGGGACGTTCTCCTGAACGATATACCTAAACGCAGTGTTGAGTGCTTTAGCTCCGCTGAAATGAGAGACAGGTTCTTCTTGGATCGGCAACATTCTCACTTTTCTAATGACCATTTTCTGATAAAAAGGATCATCTCTACCATCATTAGACGTTGCTTCATCGATATGTCGCCACGATGGTCCCTGTCCATCACATATACTAATAAATATTATACACAAATCACGAAAAAAAAATATAAATACCATAGGTACTAAAAATTTTATTTTCTCTACGATAGGATCCACTTTTGAAAATTATTTAGATTTACTATTAAAAATAAAAAAATCAAGGATTAAAGAAAACAAAATAATATGATGTAAATACCGATATCAAATAATCAATTTGTGATTCTCAGTACCTGTACCTTAGTTTAAAAATGCATTGCTATATCATATAATAATCGATATGAGATCTTACAGTGCAAACTAAGTTTTATTAAAAATACTCCAAGAAATAAAATAGTTTTTTTTTTTTTTTTTTTTTTTTCTTTATTTATCTAAATTCACAACTGTCAAATACAACCAGCGAATGAGACAGCTGTAAAACAGTGAGAAGGTTCTGGCATGAGAGGCATGGTGAGGAGCATTGCCCAATGGAGAGGTTCCATCTCTCTTGTTAATCATTTCATTTTATTCAAGGAGATCTCTCATCCAGCTCCTTTTCAACCTTTTCTGGATATTGTTGGGCATCACTGTTGTGGACATGTAGTGTATGAGTTTGTTGGGATGACCTGCAAGTCTATTGTGAAATCTTTTCTAGTAGGTCTGTATGTGTTCTTTGATGGTAGGCATGTGTAGGTGAGTGTGCAGAGTTATTTTACTTACCTACCAAGGTGCTTGTGTGATTGTCCTAAAAGTTTTGGACTGAAAAGTTTGTAGTTTTTGTATATGTCTCTCTTCGAAGTGAAAATATGATGTGATGAGATTTATTGTAGTTTAGTCTTATTTTCCATAATTTGCACCAGTTATTTATAGCGTTTAGGTTATGTTGTAAAGTCTGAGAGGCTTGCATGGGGTTCCGGTGTCTTGTAATAATAGTAGTATTGTCTGCATATGTAGCTATCAGAGTGTCATTTGTAAGGGGTATGTCATGGATGTAAGTTATGTATAGCAGTGGTGCAAGAAAGCAAATAGCATTTATTATCCACATCTCAGATCAAAGCTAGGGATATTCACTGGCGTGGAATTTTCCATCCAAGTTTCCCTTATTGCCAAAAAATCAGATGGGTTG
Source organism: Euschistus heros (assembly GCA_003667255.2). Lineage (NCBI taxonomy): Eukaryota > Metazoa > Arthropoda > Insecta > Hemiptera > Pentatomidae > Euschistus > Euschistus heros. The sequence continues at coordinate 145,163 of RCWM02000823.1, forward strand.
ATGATTGTATCGGTAGAGATGTCTCCTTAGTGTGCGACCAAGCATTGTGCATTAATGGCGGTAATAAGTATAAAACAATGCTGATCAGGAACTTTTACGTTCCAAGCACTGCTTGACTCGGTCATATGGTGTTTTATTATTACCATTCGATTGTTCTTGAGAAGCCCTTTACAACTGTCTATGATCTCTGTATTTGGTTTTGGCTTTGTGACACCTATTGGCCGTTTTTATATGTTTTTGATAATATTTTTTTATTTTAACACCTTATTATATTCACTGTCACTACTTTAAACTATTGTTTTATATACAATCGATAGATTTTGATGACAGCTGATGATTAAAACGAAGATCGTAGCTTCTCCGAGTCAAAAGTTATACTAATTGCAAATCTCGATACGCAGCAAAATAACTTCGAAATTGCGGCGCTCCCCCCTCCACCGCACGTGGTGCATCACTGTTCTCACACATCGTAATGAATTCATAGATCCTTTAGCTATCCAGTGGTATAATTTAATTTTGGATGTAAAGGATAAATTCGAAACTATAACGCCAAACTTGGTTATCATTAGCTTTTTTGTATTGTCCCTGTATGGTAGCAAATTTAAAGATGTATTCACATCAAAATCTTTATTCTGAGATGAAAAAATGCTTCATGAATAACCAAAGAAGTCTATATACTGGTCACATTTGTTTTTAGTGCTTCTTTCTAGGCAGTTGGAAATAGAAATCATCCATTTTCCACTAGTTATAACAATTTTACGTTTAGCTGGCAGTACCAATGCATGCTTGATTTTTCATAAGAATATTATAAATTCTAAACCGAGCAGTTTTACCTAGAATATGAAAAATTACTCTGTTTCTATGAGATATAAAAATATTTTAAAATAAATTATACTTTTTTTTTTTTTTTTTTTTTTTAATTTATTGTTAGGGAGCGGAATAGATGTGTGTAAAATAATAACATAATTATGTATTACAAAACTATTGCCAACATCAGCAGATTGATCGGTTCCTAGAAATCGACTTTGGATCATCAATTCTCGATACCGATTCTTTTTCGCAAGAATCAGTGGAATCGAGAATTAACACATCCCTAATAGTGATAACAAATTTTAGAAATACAATTTACTACTGTTTACATATACAAGTCGGGGCTGAAGGGCTGAAGGATATTCAGCCGTTTGTCCTTAATTGTCTAATTGATCCTTTTCACAGGACATTGAAAGATACTATTTTCAAATCTGCCAGGATATAACAATTTTTGACAGACAAAAGATATTCCGCCCTTGTCGTCCTTTTGAAAGTTGACTAAATTGTTTATATAAATTATTATGTACATAGTATATTAATAATTTTAAGAAATATTATTTTTATTTTGAAACAGGAGCTATGCTGTGATAGACTGACATTGTATAAAATATAAATAGTTTTTCTTTTAACGACATTAAAACTAAGTCCCTGGTTATACCTCATCCAAGCAATAGGTATATAATACAAAATTCAGTAATTGATACCTCTGACTCATTTTATATAACTTTTATGCATGAATGCAGCAACTATAAACGCAAACTATGGTTAGTACTATATGTAACTTAATCTATATACATACTACATAGATTCAATCAAAAACTGTAACAGCAGGAGTAAGTTTATGAAACATTTTAATTATATTCAAAATTTAAAAAAAAAAAAAAAAAAAAAAAAATGAGCAGTCAAATGATGACAAAACTAATATCTTAACAAAATTGTTAACAAATATGTTACCACATTTTAAAGTAAAGCAAATTGTTGTAGATGTATTGAAAATAGAAAAAAAAACTTACTACACTTCTACCACGACGGAGCTTGTATACATCAAAATTCACCTAAATTAAAAAATGCCTTAAGTATCAGTATATTATTAAATGAATTTTAAAGTTATTGATATAAAACTAACAAAAATGCAACAGTGCTTTACAGATGACACTCACTAGTGGGTTGGATGTTTAGGGACAGGAATACTTTGCGACATGAATATACGGATTTTATATACATTTAAAATTATTTTTTTTTTTCATATTTTCCACACATTTTTTACCTAACTGCACCACCCACTTCTGTCCCCACTGTTTGGTTGTGTCATCTCAAGGTTTATCAAGCACAGAATTAAGAAATCCTGGACTTTAAGCAATGGTGTTTTTCAACAAATTCCCAAAGGCAGTTAGTAAAGCCAAAAGATTTCGCAGAAGCGAGTAAACCTAACTTACAAAGTGGATTGCAAAGGTTATATAGATGCAAGTGAGTTTCATGATGGCCTTGTGAAGGAGAGTGGCCAAGGATGTCCTTCAGCCGCCAAAAATCGTCAGATCCTGGAAGATCGGAAAAAAAGTATCCTTTTGGGTCCACTCTCCTTCCCCATTAATTATTTTTTGTCCTTGAGTATATTATTTTTTCTTCCACTTAAGGATACTATTTTGAAATATTCCAGGATTTAATTGGTATTAAGTTACCTGAAGGATATTCCCCCATTGTTGTCCTTATTTGAAAATATTCCAGGATTTAACAATTTTAAGCTGGCAGAAGGATATTCTGCCATTGTTGACCTTTTAGTTTTGTTCTTAAGGATACTATTTTGAAATATTCCAGGAATTAAAGGTTTTTAAGTTATATGAAGGATATTACGCCACTGTTGTCATTTTAGTTTTTGTCCTGAAGGATACTATTTTAAAATATTCCCAGGATTTATTTAATGATTTTAAGATGGCAGGTTATTCCACCATTGTTGTCCTTTTTGCTTTCGTCTTTAAGGATACTATTTTGAAATATTCCAGAAATTAAAGGTTTTTAAGTTAATTTACACCATTGCTGTCCTTTTAGTTTTCATCGTTAAGGATACTATTTTAAAATAGTGTAGGAATTAATGGTTTTTAAGTTATCCAAAGGATATTCCGCCATTGTTGTCCTTTTATTTTTTTGTCCTTAAGGATAATATTTTGAAATATTACAGGATTTAAAGATTTTAAGATGGCAGAAGGATATTCCACCATTTTTAACGCATTCAACGGGAAGTTGGAGATAGTTTTTCAACACCAACGACCCTTTACCGTCGTAAAAGTTTTTACTAAATTGGTACAATATGAACAGTATGATATTTCTCTAAAAGTCATTAATCCCCCTTCTCTTGAATTTAATTTTTAACTGTCATCTTTGCCTCAGCTTTAGCCTGGCAACAATCCCTAAGTTGATTTATTATAATTTCTCACATCTAATCATATTTCGCAACCTTTCCTTTCCTTTATAATAATATTATTGTACAATATGTAAAAATACAGCATCTGCATTTTTAACAATGTGTTTTGGTGAACAATGTATATAATTCTATTTTTGCTAATACATACAAGTTCAGTTAAAACCTTTTTACAGTGTTTGTGTGTTAAAACAACATGGTGTCAGAAAAAAATAAATAAACAGAGCGAGATACAATGAATTTTCCAGCCCCAGTTGAGTTCGCAACAAAAGGAGATATTGTAGAAACAAACTTGGAAAAATTATGAATTGGCAACTAATCTCAACAAGAAGGATGATAAGAAAAGATCAGCAATTTTCAAAACAATCATTGGAGTAGAAGAAATGCGATTGTTATGGCAAATAGCATCAGCAGAGGATATAACAAAACAGTTAGATGAGATTATACCTCAGAAAAACATCATTTATGAAAGGTATTTTTTTTTTTCAACTATTTGAGATGAACAAATGGATTACATTAAATTTATTCGAATACTAAAAGAAAGGTCTAGGTATCAGTTGTAAAGTTTAAGGATTTGAAACATGAGATAATTAGAGATAGATTTGTAGTAGGTAATTTGTAAATAATTCTGTCTTTCTGGTTAATCTTGTTGCTATATTATAAATTATCAAATAATGTGTTATCAATATTTCGGAGTGCAAGGTTACCTCAACTCAAAGTTTTCTCCAAATCCCTTCTTCTAAATAGATCCATGGCATGGAAAGTTGGCTCTTTTTTTGAAAATACTTTTAGCATAAACACCCTTCCAAGTACTTTATAACATGTTACAATAAAATAATGAAGGTCGTGGGTTTGAATCCCCACCTGGGCGGGTTAAGATTTATTTCATGACGGTTTCACAGAATAATTCTTGACCTTCACAACCTGGCTAGAATAGGTTTGGTAACCTTAAGGAGAAAAATTCTTATTTGCCCTAATTGGAGTACACAGGCGCAACCAAGGGAGGAGCTTAGGGGCTTGAAGCCCTCCCCCCCAGACAACCGAAACGACTAATATTTTTTTTAGTCAATAACTATGATTTTCATTTATTTAGTCTTGAACACCACCCATTCCTTGTTTTAGTTTAACTAGAACATAAAAAAATATCATCCTCTCTCTCTCTCTCTCTCTCTCTCTAAACCCAGCCCCTCCAGATAGTAATCCTGCTTACGCCACTGTTGGAGTAAATAAGGATGTTAAGCCCCAAAAAACAACAACAAATTAAATACAGAAATAATTACCTTGTCATCAGGTTGCGGTAGAGACGAGGTAGCAATAGATTTCTGAGCTTCGGCGACGGCTTTAAGAATGAGATTAGAGGAAGGCTGCATGGTCGGGTGACGTACTGGCCGCGGCGTCACCTTCACCAAGCTCGGCAGCTTTTCTACTTCAATATCCCTCGAACGGGACCCATTCCTTAAATTCCTATCCTGAAAATTGTACAATAGTTATTATCAAATTTCAGATTAAATAAACAAACTAATGAAAATTATCAATAAAATATTTTGTTTATGATCGGTCCCAAGGAAAAATGAGTCTAAACAGGTGAAACAAGCACTTGAAGAGTAGTATACAGGAGAAGAAAGGGATGATCCTCTACAATACAATAATGGACATATGGTTCACCGTAGAAATTCCTACTGAATGGTAAAAGACAATACCATGTCCAAAACACAAGAAAAGTGATGTACTTAGCTGTCAAAATTACCTTTGCATCTCCTTATTGTCATGTTCCTATAAGGTTTTTCAAGGATACTCTTCCAAAAGCTACTCACCTTTGCAGAGCACGAGATTGGGCTGTATCAGGCAGGATTTATGAGGAGAAGATCAACAATGGATCAGATTTTCTCAGTGAAGAATAATTTTGGGAAAACCAGGAAGTATAATATGAACACTCACCATTTATTCATTGATTTCAAGAAAGCCTATGACAGTATCACCAGAGAAGAATTGTACCAGGGACTGGTTCAAAATGGAATAAACGCCAAATTAGTACAACTCTATGAGGGAAGTACTACGAAGTGTTAGAGAAGAAGGTGAAACATTTGAGGGCTTCCACACATATCAGGTATTAAGACAAGGTGACTGCCTAGTGTGTCTATTATTTAACATGGCTTTAAAATATGTAGTAAGGAAATTAGGAATTCAGATCGGGGGTACAGTATTTAATAAATCTGCAATGATCGTAGCTTTTGTGGATGATATGGAAATCACCAGGAGAACTTAAAGGGATATGAAGAAGGGATTTGTTGGGCTTCAAAGAGCTGCAGCTGGATTGGAACTAGTGGTAAATGAGAAAAAGACCAAGTTCATGATTGCAGGACCCCACAGACGAGCCCATGACTACTGTCAGATAAAGATAGGAAGCAACACCTTTGAGAGAGTTAAAGAGATCGTTTACCTTAGCTCCCAGTAGAACTGTGATAATAACATTAAGCCAGAAGTCAAAGAAATGAAAGACAAAGAAAAATGTTTATGATACAAGGATGGTTTGAAAAGTCAGCACTAGAGCAATGAGGCTCCAGCGCAATAATCACACATCCTTTGTGAGTGAAAACGTGGCATGAGTGGTAGAGATGACTTTGTTTTGTTGTTTTTTTCATAGTGATTTGTGGCAATGGAAAAAAATGAGATTCGAGAAGTGATTAAATTCTTTGTAAAGAAAGGTATGAAAGCAAAGAAAATTCATGCTGACTTTTAGAACACACTCTGCTCCTTCATATTCACCTGTTGCCAAGTGGATCAGCGAGTTTAAATTTGGTCGGGAGAGCTTAGATGATAATTCGTGCCATGGACGACCAAAAAGTGCTACGACCCCAGAATTTATCATAAAAGTGCATAAAAAGGTAATGGAGAATCGTAAACTGAAAGTGCGAGAGATTGCTGAAGGTGTAGGGATGTCATCTGAACAGGTATATCACATTTTAACCGAAAAATGGGAATGAAAAATTATCCACAAGATGGGTGCCGCAGCTCTTGACATTTGACCATAAACGCTCATGAACTGAGGTACAAATTGTTGCCACATCCACCTTATTCGGCACCATCAGACTTTCATCTCTTCCCCAAGCTGAAAATTTTCCTCGGTGGACAGAGATTTCCTATAACGGAAAAACTGACAGCCGAATTGGAGAGGTATTTTGCAGGCCTGGAGGAATTTCATTTTCGAGATGGTATCAAGGCATTGGAACATTGCTGGACTAAATGCATTAGTATACAGGGAGACTATGTTGAAAAATAAAAGCAGTTCCTAGTAACTAGTAAATTCCGAGAACTATCTGAACCACCCTCGTAGTTATATCATTTGCTGACAAATAGTGAAAAAAAAAAATATATTTGGCCAGTTGTTCTTTCCCTGTCCTCTTTATATTTTTACATTATTCCCAAAAGTATATGTTTCAAATCAGACTTTCATATAAATTAATTTTTTTTTTTTTAAAGCAATTACAAAATCCATTGGTTAGTTTAAACAGACAAATAAAATCAGGTGATGATTATGAAAAGAGGAATGTGCAGCTTAACACTATTTTTCACAATACAAAAATTATCAATTAAAAAAAATGTTACACAAGCCCTGTTTTTCCCAAAAGAATTTAACATATAGTACTTTTACAAAGTTTTAAACAGAGAGAAGCACCTCTCTACCAAAAGAAAACAAAAGCAGCAACAAAACAAGAGAATAATCAGTGTTTAGTGCATGATTGAGCATGCAGCCATATCGAATCAATACAGCACAAACATCAATACAAGCCAAAACAAGATAAAAGATAACACAAGATGTCATATGTCATCAGTCATACCTTTTCGTTCCGATTTTTTCCTATCGCTCTGCTCTTCATAGTGTATTCATTTCTCCTGTCTTCAGAATTGCCTCTTCTGTAAATGCCTCTCGAGTCCCTGTAGGGCTTTCTATCTTCCTCTTTCCTTATGTTTTCTTTCATGAAAGTTCTCTTCAACACTGAAAGATGATCACCGTGGTCAAAGCCATGTTGGTTACTACTTCGACTTTTGCTTCTGCTAAGGCTTCTATCGCCAAGGGTCTTTGAACTGTTTCTTTTAACAGAATAAGCCTGATTTCGGCTTTCGGGCAAGCGGTCCATTGTCTTCTCTCCGCTCCAGCTTATTTCGATTTTCTCTTTAGGTTTGGGTTTTTCTTCAGCCTCAAAGGTGAGTTCCTTTTCTAATCTACCCTGATGTTCACAATCCTCTGCTATATTGTTCACTTTATCGTTCAAATCTGCATCCAGTCTTTCTATATTGTTGGTGTGGTTGACCGTGGAACTTAATTGGACATCTATAACAAGAACAATGAACATGCAATTAATAAAGAAGGTATTATAAAACAGTAGATGAATTAATAAAATGAAAATTAAAAGAAACATATATAAATAAAAAAAAATTGGGGTTATGGACGGATGGGCATTGATGAAGTATTTAAGGTAAAGGCCCTTTTACACGGTCATATCTGTTCTTAGTTCAGTTTTAGTTTCAGTTTCTTCTCACTTCAGAAGCACAATCCTTTTACACGATCCGTTCAGTACTCACTATTCCCAGTCATCTCAGTTCTCTGTAGGCTAGAAAAGTGTAGTTTCAAAAAGTTGATTTGCACGTAAAAGTTCACTAATCAAAATTGTACCATATATATACAGGGTGTTCAGAAGATCGTTGGCCAAAGAGGTATCTAAGGCAGGGAGGTTCATTGTGAACCTATTTAAGGTCACTTACCTATATACGAAGTCTTACTTCTTTTTTTTTTAAATGGCCAAAACCAAACATTTATGCCTTATAACTTCATTGTTTACTGATATATCAACACCATTTTTTAAAAATGTAATAACTAATATATTGTCCATGTAAAATAAAAAAGATTTGATAAAAAAAAAAAAAAAAAAAAAAAAAAAAAAAAAAAAAAAAAAAAAAAAAAAAAAAAAAAAAAAAAAAAAAAAAAGTAAGGGTAACAGCCAAATCCAAATTATTTTAAAAACATGTTTTTTTTTGTTGCCTTTAACAAGATTTAACTATCTCCCATTTTTTTTTTTTTTTTTTTTTGTATTTGTTTTCTGCATCAAATCTTTTTTATTTTGCATGGACATTGTATTAGTAATTACAGCAAAAAAAAAAAAAAAAAAAAAAAGAAAAAAATGATATATAAGTAATAACAAAGTTAAAAGGCATAAATGTTTGGTTTTAGCCATTTTTTCAAAAAAATTCATTAAAAAAAAAATCCGTAATACTTTGCATATAGGTAAGTGACCTTAAATAGGTTCAAAATGAAACTTCCTACCCGAGATACCTCTTTGGCCAACGATCTTCCGAACACCCTGTATATTGTTCATTCTGGTTAAAAAGAGTACACTTGTGGTATTATACAATAACATATTGATAAAGGCTGCTTCATTGCAACAACCTTAGCTTTAGTTCAGAAGAAAGATTGGAAAATAAAAAAGCAATGAAGTACAGCTTGGCTTCTTCAAAGAAATTCATTTTCGAGCATAGGAGAGTGTAATCAGATTCTGTAATGTTTGCATTGTGATAGCTGTTTCAGAAACAATATTATTATTTTTTTTTTTGGATTTAGAGTTAAATTAAATTAAATAAGTTTAATTTATTCAAAGTAACTCATTATTTTTTTCTTTGTTTTTTTGTGTAACTATAATTATATAAGTAGAGGTTTAATTTTTTTAAATTGTGTATAATTAGATTTAGAATTTTACTTCAAAAAAATAAAAGGAAAAGGAGACCGTGATTGTTATGGTTAGTGGTGAAGTGTGTATACCAGTGTAAACAATAAGTGTCGGACAACAGTGTTTACTGCCCAAAGACTCTCACGAGATAAGCCCAGTGCTGTCTGGACTGTTGATGGAGTAACCAGTGCTCTCGACTGTTGAGGAAGGAAGATAGCGGCTCAGGACAACAGTAAGCGAACATTTTCGCCGCCGTACTTTTCTTCTCTCACCTCACCACAACATCTCGATTCATCCAGGGTGTATCGGAAGATGTAAACATTCATGAACCACAGGTACCCTATATCCCTACTGACCAGGTCAGTCAGCAATAGACTTTAAACATGATAATTAATTCAATAGACAATCAAGGTAATCATCAAAAGTGTTATGACCTTAACAAAGTTTTATTTATTTATCTTCTTTTTTTTTTTTTTTTTTTTTTTTTTTTTAATTCTACATTATTACATTTAATAATTGTTAGCAATAAAATTAATTCATTTCATCTTTATCAATAATCCATTTTTCCCCCCCGTAATTATCTGCAGCTGCGAGGGAAATTTATTTGTTTTTATGATTTATATGTATATATTGTTAATTTTTTTCTAATGTTAATAAATAGTATTTTTTTTATGTTCAATCTGCCAGAAAGTTCTTTTTTTTTTTTTTTTTTTTTTTTTTTTTTTTTTTTTTTTTTTTTTTTTTTTTTTTTTTTTTTTTATCATTTCTTATTCTGCTATAAAATTAATTTGGCTTTAACTAAGTAATTAACGACTGGCGCATCTCCTTAGGACAGATTAAGACTTTTATCGCTGAAGTCTATCATGCCTAAACAATAGCATTTATCTGTTTTTCCCCACAGTGAACTTTTGCAAAGTTCAATAAATTCGATAAAGAATCGTGATCCTTGGACATTGTGAGATTAACCGTACAATATTTTCAATAAAACTGATGAGCGAACAGAGTGAGGCATGATGCCTTTGTTTACACAAATGAAGGAATCATAAGAAATGAAACCGGAAATTGAAGGTCTTTCCATCCCGTTAGTTCTCAATCTCCATTTCGGTTCTTCTATTATTGTTTCAAGTTTACACATAGGAAAAACTGATAGTCTGACTGAAACTGAACAGAGAGCTGATATGACCGTGTAAAAGGGCCTTATAGAAAGAAATTAAATAACATTTTAATCATCAGTGGGCAGATCTTAGAATCTCTTTTCGATCACACCATCAAAATGCCCTCTATAAGTTCGTAAGGTTCGTCTGTTGGACTTTTCAACCCATCACTCCCACGTATCAAACCCAAATCAACTGTCGATTACATTTCAAAATCTTTCTCAACTCTTCCTTCTTTTGATCAACTTACATTTTTTAATTGAAAAGGTTCAAATTACTTTCATTTATTAAATTAAATTAACAATTAATGGTTATTCAAAATAAATAAATACTTTTTTCATTTAAACTAGTATAGCTTTTACACGGTAAGTTCTAGTGACAATGTTATAAATAAAAAAATATTCTCCATTAAATTTCTAATAATGAAACTGTCAGTGAATTTTCGATCAGACCAACCAAAAGTTTTTTTTTTTAGGTAAATGTACTACCACAGAGCTATGCCCCACCCTTACTTATACTAAGGAATAAGATTGAACCATCTGATAAACACTTTTATATACCTGTTGATAGATGATTAGAGATGATATCTTCAGATCCCGAATCACTAGTAGCATCATCAACGTTGTCATCAGACTTGAGGTCTATCCCTTTCAATTTTTTAGTTTCTTGAAAATTTTCATCGGAGGGCCTTCGTTTCGACTTCGTCTTTTTCTCCTCTTCTTTCTTTTTGACAAGCCCTGCTGAACAATAAATTGAATCTATTTAAAGAAAAATTCTTTAGGCTGAAAAAAAATATATATATATATATATATATATATATATATATATATATATATATATATATATATATATATATATATATAAACATAAATACAATATCAACTCTGAAAAAAACTTTTCATTGGTACAGTAGAACCTCACTAATCCGACATCTATGGGACCAAAGTCAGATTAACCGGAGATTACAATGAAACAATGTTATTCATAGTTAGAAGTTCATTATAATTATCTAAAAAGTTATATATTAACATTGAAAGGAAATAATAGCATACTTTATATACACTAATATAATAATATGTTTGCATAGATAAGTTTAAGCTAGCTATTTATATATAGAAGCATTGCCGGTAGTAACACTATATTGTATAACGCACTATAAGGTTTATAGCTAACTAACCCACTTTCAAAATCGTTCTTAATAAAAAATGAAGCCGTTTTTAAGAATGTATCGAGCAAAATCTTTAAAAAAATAACAATTTCCACTACTGTTTGAGAGAATTTCTTAATCCCCATCCCAGTTTAAGCTACAGAGCTAAGCTAATTTTCTGCTCAAATTGTATTAAATTTAGTTTAGTTAAGAATATAAAAAGCTTTCTTTTGGAACCAATCAAAGAATGAACTCCCTATTGACCTGCTGCTGAGGTTTCATTTCCAGAGATAATTTAAATGAAAAAGATAATGTGTTTTACAATACAATCACTAGAAAAGACAATTTTAAGGCTAGCTATGCATGGGTAGATGAGGTTTCTGGTTATTGTAGGAGAAAAGGAAAAGAAACTCTCCCCCTTGAGCCTGTCGGCTAAAGAAAGGATAACATGGAACATGTTTTAGGGGTTGCCGTCTTGACTGTAAGTAGTCATATCGTCAGTGAGATTGCCAATTCCGTTATGTACATTTTTTAATTTAGGTTTTGTTTTAAAATGAAATTCCGTATCTAATGTAAAAATCCGAATACGCAATTTCAACTTGGATCAGGTTTTAACAAAACACTTGTAATTTTAGCACAAACAATAATCACACATGGTCATCAAAGCACATTTTGTATTTAACGTTATCGAAGGTGCTGAAATGCACATAGCGGAATTAGCAATCTCACCGAAGATATGTTATCTATTTCTATAGATCAGTCAAATCCGATCAAATTTATTTGATATTAAGGACAGCAGAGTCAAAAGGAGCTTACTCATTATTGAGCTAGGGTTATTTAATATAACGAGAGTTAAGCTCTTGATCGTTTCTACTATCCTAAATCAAACTACGCATAATGCCCTAGCCTTCCCCAATAACGTATCGCTTCTGACCAACAATGTTACATGTTAAAAACTATCATCAGACCTTCCAAGATAAATTTGTGTCTTATTACCAAATTCAAAATTTGGGTCCGAAACAAGTCTCTAAAGCCGATTGGAAAAACTACTACCGAATAAAAATTTCATAGGAAAGATTTGGCTCCTGGAAAATTATCAAAAGAATGTCTGAGTTCCATGACATGTGTCAAGTTCCATAAATTAAATCTGCATAAATAGATTTTTTCTTTAGAACAATTTTAAATATATGTTAAAAATGCAATATTGAATATGTTATAAGAAGAAGTAAAAGCCTGACAAGACAACTAACAATGACAAGTAGAGAAAACGAGCACTTAAGACAAGACAGTCAAGAGTGAAAGATTAGTGGTTAAGCACTTTTAATACTTTCATGAAAAGAAAAAAAAATGGTTGTATAGTAAAGAGGAAAAGATCATTACCTCTTTATATTTTGTTGGAACAAATTACTCATAAGATGAAAATAATGGCAGAAAAAAAGAATACATTTATTAGGAAGTATATACTTCGATAGACAGAAAAGAATTAGTCACAGAAAAGCTTTGTTATATATTTACAGAACCTTGGGTGTGTCCGACACTCAAATGCTGTACAAGTTAAATTGTAGAAACATCAGATCTTGTATACATTTGTCATTTTGATTTTCTATTTGATACCTTACAACAGTTGAAAGATATTTTTTGAAAAACCAAATTAATCTGTCATATTTTCAAAAGGTCACATTCCATAATGAATAATCACAACAGTAAATGCCTTCGCGAAATAAGATTTAATGTTGAAGTTCATACTTGAATGTTTAGAAAATAGCTCAGTACAATACATAGTTTAATACCAAGCACTGACCAACCAATTAAACAGGTGACATCAATCTTCAAACTCGTAAACAAAATAAGGGAATTTAATTAAAATATAACTTGACCAACCATCATGCAAAGTTATTCTGTCACTTGAATTAACGATTAAAATTCATTTTGTTGAATACCTAAATTTTGAAACTAATCTTTTTGAGTTCATTGAGTAAAAATTATAGATAAATTTTATAACATGTGAAATAATAGAAGCATATGACAAGAAGGAGATAATAGCATATATCACAATAACAATAGTAATACATTTCTTAGAACAAAAACCATACTAATAATAGAGAAACCACAGGTAAAAATTTGTAAATAGAACTCACCCCGATAAATAGTGCATTCCTCTAGTTTCTTAAGAACGTTATGCAACCAGGCAGTGAAACCAGCAGTATGTGATCCAAGAAATATTGTCAAATCTTTTTCCATCTGCTCTTTAGACTTCTTGTTGGCAATTAAAACCATCACATAGTCAGGTAACTCTCGATCTAAAAATAGTTAATTTCATTATTATTTTAATTTTTTTTAAAGAATGTCAAAATGAAATAAGCAATCGAGTTGTATAACTTACCCCAAACAATGCCAAGTTCCTTCAACCTTGCCCTGATGGCACTCTAAAAAATATAAAACGGAAAATTACTAACAATAAAATGTCACCACATTTTCAAGTCATTTAAATGCTATTTTAAAAATTACTTTTGAACATTAAAAATTCAAGAGCAGTTTGATGATGGGCAGATTGGTAGCTCTTCATATGATAAATTGTAGTGTATATATAACAATAAGGCAGGATAATTTGCAAGTTAAAAGTGATATGGGCATATCAGATATAATAGTTCTTTTAGGCAGATTATCAACTATCTCATATTGAGAGGTAAGTGCTAAATATAGTTAGAAAAATATAACTTCAGCCATTACTAAATATATTTTTAGCCAAATGGCTACAGTAAATGTATTATTAACCATTTTAATCCAACATCCTTTCTATTAAAAAATTTCTCAAAGTACAATAGGCTTATGATGTTGATTAACTTATTCATCAGTGTTCTTATAGTAAATAAGTCCAAAAAACCAATAGAAAGCTTCAAAATTAAAGTAAAATGTCTCAAAATAAAGAAAAAAAACACTAAAAAAAAAAATAAACTTACAGCTTTATTGATTAACAAAAACTATTCAATTCTATATCTCAAATTTTATAGCAAGATTAGAGTTTAAATATAGACTAAACAAGCCCTTAATGCGACTATAAATACTAAGCTCAATAAACCAACTATAGTATTATTTTAATATGGAACATGATGACGAAAATTAATAAAAGAGGTTTGTTATAAGTTTGGGAAAAACTTTACCTTGATTTTAACACTGACTTCATCGCCCAGGTCCATTCTATCAAAATATATGTATTCAGATTCAACTAGATACCATTAGCATCTGTGATTCAGCCATAAACTAGTGAAACCATTAACCAACGAAACAAACAATAACAAAGTTAACAATAACACACTTCCAACGTAAAACCTTTAAAGCGAAACCTTCCTACACTAACACCACGGCCTTCGCGATTACATTCAGGTAGACATGTCCATTCATATTTGAGAAACCATAGCAATAATATTTGTGTTTTGCTATAGTTAACAAATCACGTTCTATAATTTATGATGAAAATTCTTTATTAACTCCATAACTCCATTTTTCATGGTTATGTGAGGTGCGTGGCAATTAAGAAAAAACACTATTTTATTTTCCTCTTTATTGCTAACCAAATCGTAATTCCAATCGTGATGTCCTTATACAAGCCTTAGTCAAAAATTTATACAACAATTAATATTTTATATCCACACACTAGAAAACAGGTAACAGTAGTATATGTGGTTATAGGTATCAGCTGGAGTGAGGTTTCTCATGGATTTGCCACTGCATTATATGAAAATGAAAATTAGGTAAACTTCTAAACAAAAATAATTATAAATTAAAAATACATCTATATAAAAACAATGGTACAAATAAAATGTAAATATATTAACTGCGGCAGTGGTAAATCCATTTTACATAACCTCTTTGGTTATCACGCCAGCTGATAGCTGATAACCTTCTCCAAACAGTGTTGCCTGCTACATCACTCCCCCCAATGACATCGGCACAGAACCTCACTTTAGGCTTCACTAGTCGGCCCGAACGTGTGTGGTACTGCTGCGGTGTTGGATGCTGTTCCGTGTCGAGGTCATTTGAAGGATTTTTGGGTCTTGAAGTGGGCGCAGAAGTGGGTTGATCCCTGTTGCCGCTGTCCTCTCCTGGTTCATGAAGCAAGTGAGCAACCTTCAGGCGATCCATGGAGACGGTTTTCGGTCCTGAATGCAGCTGGATCCGAAATGTTTTTCTCTCTCTTGCTAAAACCCGGTAAGGTCCGGAGTAAGGAGGAGTCAATGGTTTCCTCACGGTGTCATCTCTCAGGAACACGTGACTGCATGATCTTAGGTCGTGGTGAACGAATGTCTTCGCCGTGCTGCTGCGGTGGGGTGCCGGTCGAATATTCTTCATAGCATCCCGAATAGTTCTTAGAGTCGCCTCAGTGTCTTCGGGGCGTCGAGAAGACTCAAAGAATTCCCCTGGGAGTCGTAGGGGTTGCCCAAAAACCATCTCCGCTGCACTAGCTCCGGTGTCTTCTCGCACCGCTGATCTAAGACCAAGAAGCACAGTTGGTAGTGTTTTTGTCCAGCCTTCCGTGTTCAGCGCTGTCATTAGGGATGCCTTAAGGGATCGGTGCCACCGCTCCACGCAACCGTTCGACTGAGGATGGTAAGCCGCTGTCCTACTTCTTTCAATGCCAAGGATGCGTGTAAGGTTTATGAATAGGTCAGACTCGAACTGGCGTCCTTGGTCCGTAGTAATCCTGGCTGGCGAACCATACCGAGAGATCCATGACCCCACCATTGCTTCCGCCACTTTATCGCTTGTAATTTCCTCTAAAGGGCATGCCTCTGGCCAGCGGGTGAACCTATCTATGATAGTGAGGCAATATCGCATTCCGTTGGAGGGCGGAAGAGGTCCGACAATATCTACATGGAGGTGCTCGAATCGGGAAGTTGGAGCAAATCTACCCGGAGGAGAAACAGTATGCCGGACTACTTTTGACCGCTGACAAGGTATGCAGCAACGGGCCCACTTAGAAACGTCTGCATTTATATTTGGCCAGAAAAAAAAACGTTGACTAATCAATCGTCTCGAAGCTCGAACCCGGGGTGACTAAGTCCATGCAGGCGGTGGAATATTTCTTCTCTCATGGACTTGGGAACGTAGGGTCGCGCCTGAGGAGTTGAAGTTTCGCAGAGAAGTGACGAATCTGTACCAGGAGGTTTCATCCATCGGAGCTGAAGGCGCTCGTTCCCCTGAAGCTCTGGAACGTCTGGATCTTTCCGCTGCTCGGATGCCATTCGAGCAAAGTCTTCGGTACAATTGATGTTCTCGACCCTCGTAAGTGCGTCAGCTACAACGTTCTTGTCCCCGGGTACGTGATGGATGTCGGTTGTGAATTGACTGATGAAGTTTACCAGCCGAATCCGCATAGGCGTCGCTGTTTCTGGTTTTTGGAGAAACGCATACTCCAAAGGCTTGTGGTCTGTCCATATCGTAAAATTTCTTCCTTCCAGGTGGTATCTGAAATGCTTAATAGCACGATGGATAGCCAGCAGTTCCCGGTCGTACGTAGCATACTTCTTCTGTGCTGGAGAGAAGGCTTTGGAAAAAAAAAAAAACCCAGTGGCCGCCAAACACTACCTTCTCTCTGTTGCAGGACTGCCCCCATGGCAGTATTCGATGCATCGCATACAAGGACAAGCTCCGCCTTTTCTTTAAGGTGTCCTAACACTGCAACTTTCTTGATGGCAGTCCTGCAGTGTTCGAATGCTTCGGTGGCTTCTGGATTCCAAGGGATGATCCTTTTGTCATTTTTCTTAGCTCCAGCTAGAAATTTATTAAGTGGAGCATGTAAATCCGCCGCTCCGGGTATGCAACGCCGATAGAAATTGAACATACCCAGAAAACGTCGAAGATCTCGTACTGTAGAAGGCTTTGGGTATGCTGCGATGGCTTCTACTTTGGCTGGGAGAGCTGTAATCCCTGAAGCGCTGACTGTGTGGCCCAAAAAGTCTACTTTTTGACGGGCGAAGACACACTTTGCCAGGTTCACCGTCAGTCCATTTTTCTCCAGCCGCTGCAATATCTCCTCCAAATGTGCTTGGTGCTGTTCTTCCGATTCTGAGGCAATGATGATATCATCTAGGAACCACCAAGCGAAATCTATCCCTCGGAGCACTCGGTCAAGAAATCGCTGGAAGGTCTGTGATGCGTTCCTTAGGCCAAAGCACATACGCAAGAATTCGAACAGTCCAAAAGGTGTGATGACCGCTGTCTTAGGGACATCCTCTTCTGCTACTGGAATTTGATAATATGCACGGTTAAGGTCCAAAGTGGTGAAAACCTTCTTCCCATGCATATTAACATTAAAGTCGGCCAGGTTAGGGACGGCGTAGCGGTCAGGGACTGTCTTCGAATTTAATTGCCGATAATCGCCACATGGTCGTATTCCCCCATCTTTCTTCTGCACTATGTGCAGTGGACTGGCCCATGGGCTGTTCGATGGACGACAGATCCCTTCTTCGACCATCTGGAGAAATTCTCTCTTGGCGGCATTGTAGCGATCCGGTGGTAAGCGACGGGCTTTCGCTGTAACTGGGCCTCCCGTCGTCTCTATATGATGGACCACCTCGTGCCTGGGCTGCTTGACGTAAGATGTCTACTGCGTCACCCCAGGGTACTTGCGCAGTATCTTCATGTACCATTCGCCAGATGGTACCGAGTAGATCGTTGGTACTGGTACCTTCGCTATTGTTCCACTGGTCGTGAGTCCTGTCTTCTGGTCCACCAGCTGACATCCCGCGAAATCTACCATCATATTATAATGGTACAGCAAATCTGCGCCTATGATGGGATGGCTCACCTTCGCCACAATAAACCGCCAAGACAGTTTCCGACGTAGCCCAAGGTCGAGGTTCTGAACTACAGTGCCATATGTAGGAATAGGAGTCTCGTTGGCCGCGTAGAGGGTGAAATCCTCGCTCGGTTGAGCATTGTGTGTCTTCACCGGGTAGACAGATAGGGTAGCTCCCGTATCCACCAGATATCTGACCCCGGCGATAAATAGTCGGCGATTGGTGATTTCAGCGACGGAATCCGCCTCATTCGTCGCTGCGATTAGTTTAACGGCCCGGTTGGGCTCCAATCGCAGGGTTGGCGGCATTTATTAGCCTTCTGCTTGAAATTCTCGTGGTAGAAGCAAAGGCGCCTTCTGCTCTTACTTCTTGATCTACCTCGGCTTCTGCTGGGTGACCTTTGGTCCCTACGACCACCTCTTGAACTCATCTGAAGTTTCAGCGACGCGACCTCTGCTGAGAGACGCTCTAAAGCTTCTTCGATGTTTGGTTCTCTCGACGTAGGCCTAGGTGGATTCGACACTACTGCCTGCACTGACGGCTGCTGAATCTCTGCTATTTTGTCAGCTATCAACGCCAGCTTCGTGGGGTCCGTCTGCTCCGTAACGGCTAGAGCAGCCTGCATTCCTTCTGGCAATCCTCTTAGCCACAGAGTTCGGAGCATTTCCTCGGTAATGCTGTCGGTGGCCAGTTGCTGCATTTTCCGTAGAAACTGAGATGGTCTTTGATCCCCCAGTTGCTGCTCCTCTAGAAGTTTTTTTATTCTGGTTGTATCTGAAGGGCCAAAACTAGATAGCAACCTGCGTTTTAACTCTTCATACGGTTCATTCACGGGAGGGTTACGTGCCAAATCGGCCACTTGCCTTATAGTGGCTAGATCCAATTGTGCAATTATATGCTGAAATTTAGTTTTGCTATTTGTTATTTTGCAGGTAGCAAAAGCCGCTTCAGCCTGTATGAACCAAAGATCTGGTTCATCTTTATAAAATGTTGGCAACCTAGAGAGTGCATTTTGTGTGGAAGATTGAATTTCTCCCTGGTCAATAGGAGCCTTCTCTTCGATAGGGCACAAATCAATAAGATTTTCCATATTACTTATATCAATAATGTAATAAAGAACAGTAATACAACGGAAAATGGTACTCACTTAAAACGTCGGGGTCACCACTGTGAGGTGCGTGGCAATTAAGAAAAAAACACTATTTTATTTTCCTCTTTATTGCTAACCAAATCGTAATTCCAATCGTGATGTCCTTATACAAGCCTTAGTCAAAAATTTATACAACAATTAATATTTTATATCCACACACTAGAAAACAGGTAACAGTAGTATATGTGGTTATAGGTATCAGCTGGAGTGAGGTTTCTCATGGATTTGCCACTGCATTATATGAAAATGAAAATTAGGTAAACTTCTAAACAAAAATAATTATAAATTAAAAATACATCTATATAAAAACAATGGTACAAATAAAATGTAAATATATTAACTGCGGCAGTGGCAAATCCATTTCACATAACCTCTTTGGTTATCACGCCAGCTGATAGCTGATAACCTTCTCCAAACAGTGTTGCCTGCTACAGTTAAATTATCATTCTTCAGGGTAGTGACAAATGTCTGGAAAGGTCTAGTTCTTAGCATTTAGTACTTTTTTTTTATACACTTCAGGGTAGCTTAAAACAAGATCTAATATTTGTATCTGAGTTTCAAGTTACTGATATTTAGTCTTCTTAAATGTAAATAGGTGAAACAGAAGTTAACAACACGAGGATTAAGTGTTTTATCAATTCATGTTTTCTTATTTCATCTTATCTAATGTATAAAAGTGTTACAAAACTTAAGAAGATTCATTTGTACATGGATTTGGTGGTTTATATATTTTTATTTGTTGTTTCAATTTCAGTGATAAAATTTCAGTATACATATTTTGTGAATGGATTCTTTGTCATCTATATTACTGATTGCCCCAAAGTGAGACAGATCGTATAATTAATTCAATAAAACATATCCATCTATAAATAAATGTGAGGAAGTATATCACAGGTTTCATGTTTTCTTATTTCCACTTCCCTAGAGAAAATGTAGCAGAAATTAACATCATCACTTTCAACTAGGATTCTGTCTTATATTATATATATATATATATATATATATATATATATATATATATATATATATATATATATATATATATATATATATATATATATATATATATATATATAATGGCTTCTAACATGGAGAATAGATAATGTGAAAATAGTCACAGATTAAGAGGTAAATGACCTATTACTATATAATTGTAAAACTAATGGTATAATGTTATAGATTCATGTGTTTTAAAAAAAAAATTAGAAGCCTGATGATGGAGCATTGTCTCCGAAACATGTAGCTACAAGTGTTAAATAAATAGGAGTTATGCCAAATAAATACTTAAGGATTCTGTCTTTTATATATTTATAATTTGTTATTTTCACTTCTCTGACAGAAATTTTATCAGGAATTAACTTTATTGGTGGTTTAGCATTATATTAATTCTTTATTTAATTAATATTAATTCAAAATTGATTTAGTGTCTTGTATTTTGATATTTTGTTATTTCCACTTCATTATTTCCTTATAAACAGAAGTTAATATTACTTTGAACAGGGATTTAGAGTATCTCCTTAAATGAAGGAGAAAAACATTTTCCCTCTAAAAGTAGCGACTAGAACATCGAAATAAATCGGAACAAGGTTAGAATCGATAAAAGGTATTCTGGGCGCGCGAAGGGGTTTGTGTCAGCCATCCGAACCTTTACCCTAGTAACATTATCAGATGTGATATATTGTCACGGACAGTGTTATGATTAATAATGTCTGATAATTATACATATCACATATCCAGAATGAAATTTGGATCTGAAGAAGATAGCTGCAGTAGGACTTTGATAATCCAGAGGAATTCTCGACTGGGGTTTGTCTGAACTCAGCAAATCGTCCGGATTACCAAGCTCTTGGTGATTTAAATGTTCGTAATATGAAATGGACATTGAAAAGAGAGGTATGTATTTATTTATGCACTGTTAAAATGGTTACCTACAAAAAAAAAACATAATAATATTAAATGAGGAGAAGTTTTCATAAACCGTTAAACAGAGTAAAACTTGTTTGTTTTGGAAAAAGTCAATTGTATTCTGCAAATGGAATTGAAAGGGACAATCCCACATACAGCGGAGCAGCACCACGTCACTACTCGAATCCATGTCCAGGAACACGTTTCTCTGCTGAATGAACCAAATAAAAACTGTGGATTGTCAGGCTGTTTCAAGAGTTTGTAGCGGATCAAGTACACAGCGAACACCTGCAATATATGACGTTATTGGACAGCCTAAGAAGTGTGTGTTAAAACTAATTAAGTGTTCGTTTTGTTGTTGTCGCGGCAGTTCATAAACTTTTATTATTTATTTTTCCACTGAGCAATATTTTCATTTCTTATACTTGCATGTTTTTGAGTTAAAATAAATTTACTTTTCTTTCAATTAAAAAAGTGAGGATCAATTCTGTACCGATTGGGAAATACTAGATAAGTTCACTTTTGTCCACAATAAGATAAATACTTTGGGCAATCCATATTGGTGTCCTAAACATCTTGTAAAAGTAGGCAAGTTGTAATGTCAATTGTATGAAAGGATACCATTGCAATTACAACTCGCCTACTTATTCATGATGAGTAGGACTCCAATATGGTTTACTTAAAATATTTATCTTAGTATGGACAAAAATGAACTTATCTAGTTTTTCACAAATGGTATAGAAATAACCTCTTATTATTAAAATAATCATTTGCTGGCAAGCATAAAAATTATGCAGTAAAAACTACGATTACCTGGTCCTTGTTCTGTGCGGTTTATGAAGGTTTTAATCTAAAGCCCAGTCTTTTTGCTGTCGCCAACATTGAACATACCAACCCCAGTCTTTTGCTGTCGCCAACATTGAACATACCAACCCCTTATCGCCTATCACCGAATAGCTCATACCTTCTTTCTATTAAGTCAAGGATTTTAACCTTGTCCTTCAATGTGACACTTTTACATTTACGGGGAGCCATTATAAAATAACACTAACTTTTAAATGTTGTACTACTATATTCTAAGAAAACAAAACAAAGATACTTGTCGGGAAAGATAGAAACAGAAAAGAAAAAATACGGTGGGGGTGAGCAAAGAAGAGGGGATCGTCCGAACAACCACATTGTCCGGATTATTGAGGTCTTACTGTACATAAAAAAATCCAAACTTTCTGTAATGAATGAGTGGTCAACGATTAAGAAAACAAGAGTGATAACTTTTCTGAGTACATGATGTAGCGGTAAGCAGCACTAAGCATAAAAAAACATTAGTTTTACTAATTATTTTTTTTGTCTTTAACGGACTACTTTTATGTGTTGCGATGGCAACCAGTTTTGTATATAATTATTAATAATGTTTTAATTGTAACCTTCCCAGTTTGGTAGTTATTATTATAAAATAAAGTGTTTTTATTTTGTGTTAAATTTTGAACACGTAGTTTTTTTTTTTTGTTGAAACCTTCTGGTTTACCTTAAAAATAATCTTTCTCGACAATATAATCATTGTAACAATATACGAGCTCCATTGTTAGTAAATTACGAAAAATATAAACAACCAACTAAGGCTAGTTGCACTCACACACCGGTTTTGGACGGCCGGCTTTTTACCGGTCGTCCAAATTTCAATAGTGAACCACATGTCAAATTGTAACCTTGCACTCACGCCAACCATTGACCGGTGCCGGTAAAATGCCGGTGAGTTGCCGTCGCCTGCCACTACATTATAATTACCGTTTTATGCTCTATAATTACAAAAGCTACTACTTGTTTGAGTTACTGAATCGAATAAAACAATATTCATTTGTTAATCAGAAATTGTTAAAAGTTTTAGGTCGAAAAGTCAATAATAAAATAAAATTATAATTATAAAAAAAAAGCTACTAATTGTTTGACCGGTAAAAAACCGGTGAGTGTGCAAGCACCAAGCACCGGTAAAATATCGGTCGGTTTTTTACCGGCCGTCCAAAAGTCGGTGTGTGTGTGCAACTAGCCTAATTGGGTTGAGACAAATCATTAAAACTGGTTCCTGAGAAGAGTGGTTTGTTCCAGTAGTACAACTTTGAAAAATGTATTTGTATGAGCTTATCTACCAAGAAACATCGACTATAAAGAGTCGTTAGTTTGATATGTGGCGCCTACTTGAGGCTGTGAATGAGGCTTTTTAGGCTCTGGTGGGACAAGCTAGTTAACTTGGACTAGAATTCAACTAGTCCAAAACCAAGTACGTGGCAACAGAGGAGGTACCTAAAGTTTGACTACAAGCACTCGCAACTTTAAAGATGTTTCAGGATATATGTGCTTGTTTATTTGGGCGTAAAGTCCTTATGTACTCCAACTAGAGCAGGAAGGACGGTTTATCATACAGGTCACCAACCTATTCTAACCAGGTTGGGAAGGCCAAGATATATTTCGTTTGTCCGCCACGAAATAAATTTTAACCATCAAGCCCGGGTGGGATTTGAAACCACGACCTTCAGTACTGAGCGAGCTGGTACCATTGCCCCAACTCACTCGGCCATCGAGACCAAAGTACTTAGGGCCTGTTTTAGAACACCCAAGGTAATAACACCGATGTGGAGATAAAAAGGATAAAAAGCCAACCGATGCTAGATTGGGTTAAGCAAGCAGCTTAACTGGTGAACCAAGGAAGACTGTGACTGAAAACTGAAAGCTCCATCATTATAAAACCCATGTGCACCTCGTATTCCTGTATGGATCAGAATGCTCATTATCTAAAGATGAAGAGCTCCTTATTTTCGAAAGAAAAGTCCTTCACCGGTTTTTCGGAGGGGTTAAGGTTGGAGAAGAATGGAAACGACGCACTAACCAAGAGCTGGAAATCGCCTTTGGTGAGACAGATGTTAGAGAAATTAAGTTATGTTTAGGAGTTTGGGGTATGCAGGATACATTGCAAGGTTTGCAGATGGAAAGATACCCAAGATATTGTTGACGCCCACAATACTTGGAACAAGGAGGAAAGGAAGATCCAAACTGAGGTGGTCACATGGTTTAGTGGAGGATGGTAGGATTGTCTTGATCTTCAGGAATTGGTTGTGGTAGGACCGTGACGAATGGAGAAGGCTAATGCCTGTAGTCGAGTTGTAGGTTTTGGGGATACTCGATGGCTGAGTGAGTTGAGGCGTGGGGGGGGGGGGGGGGGGGGTCTCAGCGCGCTTGTAACCAGAAGGTTGTGGGTTCAAATCCCACCTAGGCGGGTTAAAATTTATTTCGTGGCTAACCCACGAATAAATCTTGACCTTCCCACCCTGGCTAGAGTAGATTGGTAACCTTTAGGATAACCCCTCCTTCCTGCTCTAGTTTGGTGTGTAACTTCCTTAAATATTAACCAACTAGCACTACACCCGCTCTCATAAGAACTTAATTGATAATTGTAATTTTATTTTTTTATCGATAAAAATCTTGTTTTGAAGTATACAATACAACATTTTTTTTTTCAATGATATTTCATGCATAGCAGACATTTTGAAACTTTTTAATTGCACTGATTAGGTGGTTGAAGATTACGTAAAAGCATAATTAGACATCCAATTTTTAATTTTAATGTATGAGTTGGGAATTCAGATGGAAAGAGACTATTAAGAAACACTTGCGGATAATGGATTGTATTATCAGGGCGCTCATGAATCATATATTTAAAAAAAAAAAAAAAATCGGTGTGTGGCTGTCATGGATACGGCCGTGTGTTGTACGTGAATACGTTTAAGTAACGGGTTATATTTTCTGAATAAAATATTTTTATTTATGTATTTAGGTTAAAAGCAAGGAAACTAATAATTATTATGTTACAACATGATTTTATTATTTATAGGTCTGTGATACGAAAAGTATAACACAAATGGCAAACAAGTTGCATCGAGATTTCTGATAAACGTTAAATCAATACAGGTATTACCTAACATTGTTTGAGAAGTTTCAATATATGACAAATCGCACTCGCTGAGCATGAAGTCTGGCAATGAGCGGTTTTGTGAGACATCAACATTAAAGTCTCCAAATATCATTACTGTGTAGTAAGATCAGGCTCGTAATCGGTAATAATTGTAGCTATGTTTTTGAAATATTTTAACAACGAACGTAACATAAAGATTTTAATCACACACATCCGAGTACGAATTTGAAGATGCCATTGGCCGTTACGTTTACTAGACAGAAATCACCAGGTGTTTCGTCTTTCATTCCCAAATAATTTTTTGAAAAGTCAATGTTAACTCTATTACAATCAGTAAAGCTATTGATGTTGCGATATATGACGACTCCACCGGCTCTGCGACTTGATGATTATACCGCTACCGATGATGTAGTTGCAATTTGTCTGTTCTTAGCGGTATTACAATATAATTTCAGTTCAAACCTAGGGATATTCACTGGCACGGAAATTTCCATCCAAGTTTCGCTGAAAGCCAAATAATCAGATCTGTTGATGATTGTATCAGTAGAGATATCTTCTGAGTACGCGACCAAGCTTTGTGCATTAATTGCGATAATAAGTATAAAACAATTGCTAATCTGGAACACTATCACAACATTTTTGATAATATTCTTTTGTTCTAACAGCTTATTATATTGACTGTTACTACTTTAAACTAATGTTTTGTATACAATCGATAGATGTTGACGACAGCTGACGATTAAAACCTAAGCGAACATCGTAGCTTCTCCGAGCCAAAAGTTATACTAATTTCAAATTTCTAAACGCAGCAAAATAACCTCAAAATTGCGGGGCTTCCCCCTCCACCGCGCGTTATGCTTCATTGTCCTCGCTTATCGTAATGAATTCTTTGATCTTTTAGCTATCCAGTGGTATAATTTAATTTTGGATGTAGAGGATAGATTCGAACTACAAGGCCAAACTTTATTCCCAGATTTTGTTATCATTAGGTTTTTTTTGGATTGCCCCCATATCATAGTAAATTTAAAGACGTATTCGCCTCAATATCAAAAAGCAAAAGATTGACATTTTGATTTGGTAGTGATTTTTATTTGGCACAAATTATTTTATTGATTTCCAGTTTGATATTTATTTCTAACCATAAAAGTTACATGAAGTAAAATATGATTGATATGGTAGTGTGGCAAACCTCGTTTTTGCCACTCAACATTATTATTGTAAATTTTACTATTACTAAAATTTCCTTGACCTATGAAAATAATGTAATTAAAATTTAGTACAGATGGGTTCAGTAGTTTTACCATTAGTCCAGTAAAAGGATTTGGCCGAACTTTCATTCACAACGGATCTTTATGATTTTTGGAGTGCTAAATCTGAATCTGAAGTTTGCTATCATGACAGCCGTCGGCTTCATGCCCAAAATCGCAAAAAAAAAAAATTAATAAAAAATAAAATAACCCAAAATACCGACTATTTTCGTTTTAAATACCTATAACACAGAAGCGAAGCTTTTTTCAAAGAACGTTTTTAAATATTAATTGGAATTGGAATTATTACCTACGATATGAAAAAAAAAACTATTCCGAAATCGGACCATTTTTCGCGTAGAACCACATACTGTTATGAAATCCAAGTTTTTTTGGCACATTTTTCACTATAACTCCAAAAAAAAAAAAAATGTCGACATACACTGCCGGTCAAAAGTTTGAGACCACCCTGAAACGATACCAGTAAATTTAAAAGTTTGATGTTAGGTGAAAAATAAATGGATTTAAAAATAAACGCATTTATATAGTTTATACCAAGATCTTTAAAGTTCATCTACCTTTAAGAGAAGAAATTAAAATTAAGTTTTTAATACATAATTTAAAACAAACTGTATTTTCCATATTAATTCCAACAATTTCGTTTGCCGACAGAATAACCTTGGATTAAAAAATTTGAAATTTGAATTAAAAATTGAGAAACGAAAAATCTCCCATTCATATTAAATGAAGGCAGCTGGAATTTTTGTTGAGCCATTTCAAATTTTAATTAGATATTTATGAACTAAGTTCCTTTTTTTTTTCCTGAGTTAGCTCGTAATTGATTTATTACGGAGAAAATCTCAAAAGTGAAACAAAGTGTTTTTACTTATAAATAAAAACATCAACATAAAATTATATAGAAAAAGAGAGGCGGAACGATATTAAAGATATTAAACTTTTAAATTTACATACTTTGGCTCAGGGTGGTCTCAAACTTTTGACCGGCAGTGTATATGTATAGAATAAATTATATAGGAAATTTTATTAGCTTTAATTTTTATTTGAAACATATTTTTCTAGATTTCACCGTTTTCGAGAAATAATCGAAAAATCCAACAATGGGACCTTCCCCTCTCCCCCGCCCCAAAAAAACGTTAGCTCAGCCCCCAGGGGCGGTGACTTTTAGTATGTTTACCTTCTACCTACTCCTAACGAAGCCCTGAGGTAAAAAATAAGCGCATATTTCATGCAGTCTACATAGTCCAGTAAAAAGGTATTTTGGACTAGCAATGTTATGAGTAACTGTTTTTTGCAGCGTTCTTTATATTTTTTGGGGTACTGAACACGAATCTGAAGTTGTCCAACAGAATTTCCATCGGCAAATATGAGAAAAATTAAAAAAAAAGTAAAATATTGTTACGGGCCACCGGGGGTATGACTAATCAAACTACAACTTAAATACTAAACACTAATTTATTTACAACTTAATAAATACAAATAGGTCCCTTAAGCTACTTAATCTAATAACAATTATACTTAGGTCTAATTACACTAATATGTATATTACACAATACTTATCTTTAATATCTTAATACTAGGTGTCACAATTATACATAAGAATCTCTTACATAGAGAGACTGTTACTACATTCACTGACACTGTTAATCACTGTCACTAACTCACAGACTGAACTGTCACTGACACTTGACTGATTGATCGTTACTTGATCACTGACACATGGATACCGCCTCAGGATATCACAGACTCCTGACTGACACTTGCCCGACCGATCACTCACTGACCACTGTCACCTCAATACTGGCTCACTGGGCTAGAAGTCGGCCTATTTAAAGCTACGCCGAACATTCTAGATCGTTCTAGCCAGAATACAGGCTAGGCCCTTCTGGCCCGCCGTGACCCGTCTAGGCCACCCTGGCGGCCTTTCCAGCTACCTGCCCCCGGGCCGCCCAGGGTACCCCCAACCTCACCTGACCGTAACAATATCTTTAATTATTTTAATTATTTTGCTTGTAACTTACAAAGTAATCGTTTTAAGCAAAATACCATTCTGTATTCAAATAAAGAAGGGAAAATAACCTACAATTCATTTCTTTATGTTTTTTTTTGTCAGGTGTAAAAGGTATCCACTAAGGGATTAGGCCAACTGGGTGCCAGTACCGCTTCTCCGCAAAAATATGTTTGTCGTACTTTTTCGTCTATAACTCCGAAACTATTTGTCCGATTCACAATTCCTTTTTTTCATCTTAAAGCTGATTAAATTTACTACTAGGCTATTAGATATGAAGTTTTAATCGGGTATCTTGAAATACACATGCCTGAACGCTAAAAAATCCGTACTGTTGTAAAATCCACGTTTTAATGCACATTTGTCATAGCTCCGAAACTATTCGTCCGACTCAAAATTTCTTTTTTTTTATCTAAAAGGTGGTCAAATTTACTATTGGACTTGTAAAATCTACGTTTTATTATTATATATATGTAATTTATATTAAATTCCGTGAAACACCCAAGCCAGCCCACTGGACATGTCATAATTGTCATATTTCGTCAGAATATACATATTTAGCATTCTAGCGTGTTTCACGGGATTTAATATAAATTACACATATGTAATAAAAAAAAGTAGATTTTACAACAGTACGGATGTTTTAGCGTTCTGGCATGTGTATTTCAAGATACCATTATTAAAACTTCATATTTAATAGTCAATAGCAAATTTGAACTTTTAGATAAAAAAAAGAAATTTTGAGTCGGACGAATAGTTTCCGAGTTATACTGACAAATGTGCAAAAAAACGTAAGATTTTACAACAGTATGAATTTTTTAGTGTGCTTTTAAGGAGCATTATTAAAACTTCATAGTTAATAGTCTAATAGTAAATTTAATCAGCTTTAAGATGAAAAAAAGTAATTTTGAATTGGACGAATAGTTTCGGCCAAATTCTTTTGTGGATACCTTACGTCTGACAAAAAAAACATTAAGAAGTAAATTGTAGGTAATTTTCTCCTCTTTATTTCAATATAGAAGGGTATTTTGCTTAAAATGATTACTTTGCAAGTTACAAGCTAAATAATGAAAACAATTAAAGATGTTTTTTTAAAAATTTCTTTTATATTTGCCGATGGAAATTTTGTTGGAGAACTTCAGATTCGTGTTCAGCACCCCAAAAAATATAAAGGAAGCCATAAAAAACAATTATTCATAAATTTTCCACTTCAAGCCTTATTTTAAAACCATTTGATTGGACTAACAATATGTTTATTGACTGGACTAATACTGAAATACACTTGCTAAAGTATGTGATGGCAACAGCTGTTTAAAAAGTGAACTTTCTTTTGTTTTCCCTCAGGCTCTTCGTATTTCAACAGATTTTAAAATATTGCCGCAATAACAGTCGAAAATGTAGTAATTTCATTTTGGAAAAACTTAATTTGCAGAACTATTGATTTTTTCTTCAACATACACCATACAACATAAGTCAGGGGACAATCAGCAATTGAAGGGTTTGGTTGAAGAAGGGGTTATGTAACAAAACACAATTTTGAGTAATTTATGATTAATTTTTTTTTTCTTTTTACATTTTTCTGTAAGACTAAAGCGACAAGAAACTGCTCGTCGTTACAGACTACTTCAACATTTACTAGACAAACGATCAGTCCTCCCAATTAATTACAAAAGACTTATTTACATGACTGTTATTAGACTTATTTGGACGTACGGAGTTGAGCTTTGGGGGTCTACTAAACCATCCAATTCATCTCGTATCCAATCCTTACAATCCAAAATCCTTCGAAAAATCCTAAATGCTCCTTACTTTGTCACCAATAAGCTTATTCATAAAGACCTTAATGTTCCATATGTTGCTGAGTTAGCCCAAACCAGATACTTATCCTTTCATAGTAAGCTCCATAACCACTCAAATCCATTAGTTTCTCAACTTGCTTCCCACTCTATTCCCGATAATCCTCCGAGGCGTCTGAAAAGAAGATGCCCTAGAGATCTTCTAGTGTAGAATTTTATTAAAGTGCTACTGATGAGTAGTTCTTTTCAAGTTGTCACATGTCATTGTAGTCGTTATCAGCTCATTTACTTGATGTACATATTTTTATAGTTGTAAATTTCAATAAATTGATATATATATAACAAAAAAAAAATTTTTCCTTAGCAGGAATGTTACATAGCCGCTCCATCATATCCATGAATCTTTTTCTAGTTGATCTGAAATATTTAGAATTTACTTCATAGCACTTCTGCACATCAATTCATTATCCAATGGAGTAAATTGTATTAAAAAAGAAAAGGTGACATAACCCCTTCATCCACCAATTATTACCACATGCAGTAAAACTATAACGGTGTTTTCTATGTAATGCTCCAAATATAAGGTAGAGACCAAATTATTTCCGAGCTTAGTTAGTTTTTTTTTTAGAGCCACGTTGCTAAACCATTATGCAAATTAGGCTAGAAGAATATTTTCTTATCTTCAAGAGCAAATTTAATTAGTGGAACAGCTATCGGGGAGGAGAGGGGGGGAGTTCTTGTTATCATTTAGGTAGCACTGCAAACGGTAACAAAGTTCTCAGCTGTTTGCCATAGTGACCATTTTAGGAGTTAACCAATAGGAAAACGTTTTGAGGCAGTAGGGTAAAGTGGTGAACAGTGTGAAAAAAAAGTCATTTTTTATTTTTAGAAAAAAAAATTCATTTATTATATCGTCTTATAATTATTTACCATAAACTAAACAGTCTTTAGCCTTCATATTTGGCTTGAAATAATATCAAAACTATACTAGGAAGTTATTTATTTTTTTTTTTAGTTATCTGAAATCACAATTTTTTTACAACCCTGTGGAAGGGTGGTGCACAGTAAAAGCCATAGGGGTAATGTATAACAACATGGTGTTATACTCACTGCATATTTACTATAACGTTAAATTAAACGAAATAAAATATTAAAAATTTAAAAAAAAAAACGCTGAACATCAATTATGTTCCATAACAATTTTTTGGTAATCAAAATTAAACCTATAAGGACCCCAGTACCATATGCGGGTCAATCATTTTTATCGTTCTTACAACTATAAAAATAATTAGCAGCGACATCTCTTGACATCTCAATAGAGGCGTAGTATAATTAGCAATAATACAAACAATTGCGTCTAGCTGTCGCTACTGTTTCTGTTATTGTGGGTGTTTATATTAAGTGTTATATTTGTCATACGTGTGAATTCAAAAATCTCAAACAGTAACTAAAGAGTTCTGAGTAAAAAAAAATACTGTGCCGTGACTACGTGGTGAGTTATTTTTCATATTACTACAGTAAACGTTTTAGCAATAATGACTGAAGTAAATTACAGAACTGAAATAAAAAAATTATTTTCCAGTCAAATATTGGACAATAATTTTTTTAATTTTTATTTCAGCCTAGCTACTAATCACTATCTACATCATATATATGTTTTATACAGGGTGTTCAAAAAGAGTATTTGTTACTTCGATTAAACAAAAATTACTTAAAATAAATAAAAAGAAAGTTTATTGTTAATTATTATATTATAAAGTGGAAAATTATTTGGAAAAGATGATCTTATCTAACAAGGGGAGGACACACTCAGTCTCTCACGGATCTTGTTGGCAATTTTTTTGGAGGTTCCTGGTCAAAAAATATTAGACACGTATTTTGCCGTTCCGACCAATGGGCCCTAGAAGCCGAGAAAAAAAATAAAATAGCATTAAACTAATTTATATATGTGTATATATATATATATATATATATATATATATATATATATATATATATATATATATATATAAATAAAGTTGATCCGTTAAACCGTCTTAGCGTAATTCATGTTTTTACAAAAGTTGCCTACCATTTGGTCAGGCAAATTTTGAAGCTTACAAACTTTTATTTTTCTATTTGGATGAAATTTCGTATTTAAGGGTTCTTTTGAATGCTGAATTCGAATCCGATATCGGTTCTTGTGAAAAAATTATATTGAATATACTTCTAATAATTGAATAATATATAATATATATATATATATATATATATATATATATATATATATATATATATATATACATACGTTTCCTGAGTTTCGAGGGTGCTGAGATGGAATTCTAGGGCTAAAAGAATTTTCTATCACATTTTACAGTGTAAAAGCTAAAAATTTTCAAGTGAAGTATATTCAATATAATTTTTTCACAAGAACCGATATCGGATTCGAATTCAGCATTCAAAAGAACCCTTAAATACGAAATTTCATCCAAATAGAAAAATAAAAGTTTGTAAGCTTCAAAATTTGCCTGACCAAATGGTAGGCAACTTTTGTTTAAATTGATAAAAACATGAATTACGCTTAGAAGGTTTATCGGAACAACTTTATTTTTTTACACAAAATATAGGGTGGTAATACGCTTGAAATGTATTTGGGTTTCATCATCCTATCTGGTTTCAAACTCAAGTTAAAAATCAAAATGTTTTTCGGATTTTCCAATTTTTTTAATAGGTTTTTGTTCATCGAATTTTACATTTATATACATCAAAAGAAAGCTGAGACCCTCCTCTTTCCAGCGATACCAACCAGTGAATTGCATGAGAAAGTAATGACGATTTAAAAGTATGTAACCAATAATCGGTTTTAAAATTTCATTTTCCTGGAAGAGGGTGAAAAAATGATATTTTTTGATTTTGTTGAATAACCGTTTTTTAATGTTTTTGATGGTGCTGAATTAGAATCTGACCTCAATTTTTGTGTGAAAAAATCTATAGAGGTTGTTTGCTTGAAAAACTAATCATTTTTTTAGAATTTAATTAACCTAAACCAAAATCTATGGAGCGACTGTATTTTTCCTTTAATTCGCAATCAAAACTGAAAATCTTGGTGCAAGAATCATGTCGATATCATTTTTTAAACTCGAAATAAAAAATAAATTATTTTAATGCTATTTTATTTTTTTTCTCGGCTTCTAGGGCCCATTGGTCGGAACGGCAAAATATGTGTCTAATATTTTTTGACCAGGAACCTCCAAAAAAATTGCCAACAAGATCCGTGAGAGACTGAGTGTGTCCTCCCCTTGTAAGTGGTGACCGTAATTCTGCTGGCACTCTTCTAATCGGGAACGAAGATTGGCGATCACATGCTGACACATAGCTCTCGATATTTCTGTCATTTCTGACCTGGTGTTCTCCTTCAATTGCGTCAGGTTCGTCGGATTATTTTCATAGACCATACTTTTAAGGTATCCCCATGCAAAATAGTCAAGTGGAATAAGGTTGGAGCTTCTGGGGGGCCAGTTGATGTCACCCATACGCGAAATGACCTTATTAGGGAATAATTCGTTAATAGCTTCCATTGCTTGATTTGATGTATGGCAAGTGGCCCCATCTTGTTAAAACCAAGTTCTTGAGTTTTTGGGTGTACATAAAGAGTATCGGGTATTTTTTACTTCGATAAAACAAAAACTACTTCAACAATTTTGATAACATACTCTTCAGTTATGAAGCAAACTTTCATCTGAATGGTCATGTCAATAAACAGAATTGTCGGTACTGGGCAAAGGAAAATCTGAGACGAAAGCATGAACGACTCCTGCATATCCAAAAAAACCGTTGTTTGGGCCGCTATGTCTGCTAGAGACATAATCGGTCCTTATTTTCATGAAGATCGACGAGGCCGACCTCTCAATGTGAATAGTATCCGTTATTGCGATATGTTGCGAAACCTTTTGGGTCCAGAGTTACAGGAATTTCAAGGTTTCAACTCAAGAAAGGGGTTTCAACAACTTGCCACACATCAAATCAAGCAATGGAAGCTGTAAACGAATTATTCCCTAATAAGGTCATTTCGCGTAGGGGCAACATCAACTTGTATTACATATTACAGTTTTTTATGGTAATAAACGTGGTTGGAATGGAAAAGTAATATCTGCGGCATTTGTCTTCATTTTTGATCTATGTAGTTTCACTCTTTTTTTTTTTTTTTTTTTTTTTTTTTTTTTTTTTTTTTTTTTTTTTTTTTTTTTTTTTTTTTTTTTACCCTGAGAGGTACTCACCCTGTATATATCTTTTTTTTTTTTAAATGCAACAGCATGATATAAAAAAATCAACTAGGCATATGGAAATTTGAAAGATTTTAACCCACCTCACCTGACCTTTAAATTAATATTTACATTAAGTCCACTCTAGGTCCAGATATCTTTCAGAAGTACTTTTCATTTTGCCTCCTTAGCTGAGTATCGACATATTTGATTTCTTATTTTATAATTATTACATTTATTTCGACTCGAGATCGCCCGCATCGGCAAAAGTGACCACTGAGCAGTCTTGATTACTGCTGAATTACTGATCAAAACTTGGGTCGGCTGTAAGAAAGCAGATGATTAGAGCGGCCCAGCCTACAAGCTGAACTAAGTTAAATAGCAGTAAATTGGCAGAGCGTTGGCTCCACTCTCCTTGTCTGCGTCTTTTTGCAACCGGAAGGTCAGTGCCATCGGCTGCATCATCGGCAGCGTAGTCTCGCCGATTCAGGTAGCCTTGGTCTTCACTTTTGGAACCACCGCCATTGCTCAAATTCGTAATTAAATTTTTATTCATTTAATATAATTGTATTATATGTAAAGAAATTAAATGCAGGTATTATATATGTTACATATGTATGTATCTATACTGTAAAGGGGGACAACTTTGCCAGTTTTGGAAAAAATGTTGTTCGGCACTTTGTGAAGTTTCTGACCCATTATATAGAAGCGCTAGTGTTTTCATCAAATAAAGCAGTTATTTTTTTAAAAGAAACTGTTACGTTTAATCAGATTTATCCAATGTTTACAGGTTTTATCAGTGTTTTTCTTTGCAACAGTTGTTTTTGATACCCTAACAAAGTGTCTCGTCCTGCTCACACATTCAAAACTAAATAATAACTATTTATTTTATCTAATACATCGAGCTAACGGTGGGAGGGGAGAGGGGAGAAGTTCCATTTTTTTGGTTTTTCCATAATATTTCGAAAACTGTTGACTCTAGAAAAATATGTTTCAAATAAACATAAAAATTAATTAAATTTACTATATAATTTATTATACATACATTTGTCGTAATTCTAACCTTTTACGAGATATACGTTATTGAAATTCAATAATTTTAGAAATAAAAAAAATGTTTACCTCACTTTTTATTAAACATTTGAAGCGAATACCAGAAAAGTATATATGAAATTGGAGTAAATTTAATGCTCTACAATCTTGATTTTGACGTTTTTTTCTTAGAAACGATTGTGGAACGTAATAGAAGCAAAAGTTTGACAAAAAGTGAGGTGACATTTGTTTTTTCCCGAAAATCGCCTGTTTTCAATAACGTATATCTCGTAAACGGTTAGAATTACGACAAATGTATAAATGATAAAT
Organism: Euschistus heros; assembly: GCA_003667255.2. NCBI lineage: Eukaryota > Metazoa > Arthropoda > Insecta > Hemiptera > Pentatomidae > Euschistus > Euschistus heros. The sequence goes on from RCWM02000823.1 coordinate 180,904, forward strand.
TTTATAGTAAATTTAATTAGCTTTTATGTTTATTTGTAACATATTTTTCTAGAGTCAACAGTTTTCGAAATATTATGGAAAAATAAAAAAAAAAAGGAACTTCTCCCCTCTCCCCCCCACCGTTTGCTCGCCCCCCAGGGGTGGGGACTTTTAGTATGTTTACCTTCTAACTACTCCTAACAAAGCTACGAAGTCAAAAATTATCGCATATTCCATGCACTCTACACCCCTCATTTCACCACTCATTGACTGGACTAATTATAAATTAAAATATTATTTTTAGTTCCTGTGTATTTATGACTGCGTACCACAACAATCTACATATCTAAATACTTCTCAGTCAACTAATACCTTATCAATATGTCATTTTCTCGTTAAAATGTTTTCATATTAGTTCAAACAATCCTTTTCTCTTTCGCTGTCTCTATTTTTTTAAGTGTTTTGTACATACTGGGCAAAGTTGCCCTATTGTAGGGTAACTTTGCCAAATGCTACTTTTTTTATATTTCTAAAAATTTAATTTAATTATTAAATTGTAATTAATTTATATATTTTAAATCAAAAGATCTAAATTCATAAATATAATGGGTTTTTTTTTTTTTTTTTTTTTAACATAATAACTTTATTCACAACTGTACACAATGGACAACCAGTGAATGTGAAATTACATTGATACAACAGACATGATCAGGCATGAGGGAGTCAGCACCCAGTGGTACAATCTCCAGGCGTGAAACTAAATTATTAGCGATTAGACTAGGAGATCCCTCATCCACTTCCTTTTCAGCCTCCGTTGAGTTATTTCTGGTATCTGTACTGTTGCCATATTATGTATCTGTTTGTTAGTGTGTCCACGTAGTTTCTCATGAAATTGTCGATAAAGTTTATGAATATGGCTCTTAACTGTCGTAATACGTAAGTCTGTATGTAGTATATCGTTTGACACATAAGGAGGGGAGTCTGTTATCAGTCCTCGGAATTTAGATTGAAATGTTTGTATTTTCTGAATATGTGTTCTTTTGGCCGGTCCATAAATTTGCGATGCATACGTCCAGATGGGTTTAATCAAGTAACTGTAAATGTTAAGCTTTTATTTTAAAGGTAGTTTTGAGCGTCTGTGAAGTACTGAGTATAGAAGTCGCAGTCTTAACTGTAACGTCTGTTTTTTTGTCTTGACGTGTGGGCCCCATGTCAGTCTTCTATCAAGCGTAAGTCCTAAGTATGTCACTTTTTCAGTTTGATGTAAAGGTATAATGGGTTTGAAACAGATTTGAACACTATTGGTTGAGGGAAACGTAAGGAAAAATTGAACATGGCAAAGTTACCCCAGTTTACGGTAGTATAGAGAGGAACACTTTATTAAGGGGTACTGCCCATTTTTAAATGGGTTTGCTACATACACAGTATACTTATCAAACACAATTTGACATTCAATATTCAACAAAAAATAAATATAGCACAAAAAAAAACCTCGTAATAGTCTTTTTTTTTAAATATAAAAATGCTAAAATTATCAATACCATGCAAATTATAAAATTACAGTTAAAAAATTAAAGTATTAAAAACGGCAACATATAATCGTATATATAACAATACAAAATATAACTTTCCAACTTATAACTATAACTATACAAAATAAATAAATATAAAACCTTATAATAACCACAATAATCATGCAATATGTATATTTCCCTTCTTTTTTTTTTTTTTTTTTTTTTTTCCTCCTCTTTCCTTATACTTTTCTTTCCTATCCTTCCTCTTACATCTCCCAAACCGTCAGTTATTTTTAGGGCTGTGAAATATATGCATTTACATATTTCTCATAGCAAACTAAAACATCTAATATCATCAAACTAAATATGTTTTGAGGCATTTGGACTCAATTCGAACAATTTTTATTTTGCATATTTGTGCATATTTTACCAAAAATGCAGATTTTTACATATTTTGAACTGTAATTAATTATATTTATCTACACATCCAGTATTTTTATTGTTCAAAGTTTTCCAGAAATACATAAATGCATATTTATCTACATATCCGGCTTATTAGCATTTGACTTTTTAATTTTTTCTGTTTCTGAGCAGGCGAAAAATAAAATCCGAAAAATAGCTATAACAACTTCTCCTATTCTTTCCCCGGCCAAATGAATAATTTTTGTGTTTGTACAAGTGCTCATCCTTCCCTTTATGTGAACTTTCGATCGCAATTACTTCTCTTGGAATTGTTTAATCTTATTAATTTATTCGCTCCACTCAAATACTTGAAATATTACTTAATTTTTTCTTATTTCCCTTCTCCCTAACATCTTTCGACTATCCAGTCCCTCACACGGTGTCTACCAAGACGCATCATTCGTTAATTGTTTCTTTATGTACTCTTAAAATGCCGAAAATCACTCTGGCAAAAACAAAAGATCTTATTGGAATCAATATTTCTGAGTTCTCTATTGAGACTTTTAAGTTCTGTGGGACGTTTTATATTGTGTTCGTTTTAATAAAGTTGTATCGAATGTATCGAATACAGCACAGTTTTTAGTAAAGCAGCACATAAAAACAGGAAAGTACCAATGTAACAAAGGTAAGAAATCAAAATTTGAAAAAAAAAAAACTTCTGTTACACAAACTGCCACTGTTTTTTTTTTTTTTTTTTTTTTTTTTTTTTTTGTTTTTTTTTTTATATATATAATCGCCTTGACTTTTTGTTTTTTAAAAATCTTATTCCAATTTTTTCTCTTTTCAACACAATTGGTTACTTAAACTTGAGTTTGTACATATGTATAAGTATGCATTGCAATTTTTTATTTTTCTAAATAACGTAGGAAGTTGCATATTTGAGGTATTTAATTGCATACCAAATATATTCGCATATATATGTGCATATTTTAAAGTTTTTATTGCATATAATTCACAGCCCTAGTTATATTAAATAACAAGCCATTTTCCGTTTCTTAATACTAACCACAAAAACTACTGAACCAATCTGTACCAAATTTTGTGTGAGCTTGAAGCGGAAAAGTAATATCAGAAATACCAATACTACTTAATATATATATATTTTCTTATCCTCCATCTATTAATATACAAAAAATAATAATAATTGGAATCGGTTGATCTTCTGTTGCCTTCTCAGCATTTTAAGATTAGTTGTAATCGTAGATACTGGCGCCTCAGTTGACTGTTGTCTTTCTGTTGTCTTGAATTCAGTGAGGAGGAATCACTCTGCTGGCGATGGAAATAATAATAATATATATATATATATATATATATATATATATATATATATATATATATATATATATTTTTTAATTAATAAGTAACAACAAAATAATTTTTATAAGAGTAAACGTCCGTGCGGTTACACTTGGAACCGAGTTAGTACTCGTAAAAGCATATACCAATACAATCGTAAATAATAACTCATGGTTTTATTACTCCTTTTAGCATGATTTGGGTTTAATGTTTCCTTTTATTGATGTTTTTACTACACGGAAAAGAAATGCATTTAACGAGCCGAATGATAAGCGTAAACCGATCGCTGGTTGTTAAAAAAGAGATATTAGAAGATCTTAGAGGCTGTGACAATACGTTACTATGGTAACCTGTGTAGAGAAATCGGCTCATCAATAGCTAATTAATTCATTGGAATTACAACAGCTGATAGTTTATTGTTATCTAGTGTGACAAAGTACTTGGAACAGTTCCAAATAAATCGTTCTTAAGGAAAAGTTAATAGCTCTTTCGATTGGAATATTTCCAAGTTGAAGGATTTGATACACAAGTAAAATCACCAAGGATCCTATGAATTATTCAAATAAAACCATAGCAATAAAAGATTCGTGGAATAAATAAAATGGTGTACTTTTGTGTATGACGCGTTGTGTTTTTAGACTTGTAGGCGGCCTTCGATTGCGATATTCGCCGGGAGAAACCTTCAGCAAGTCGTTCCGTGGCGAAGGTTCAAACTGACTGCCTCGCCCCGTCCCCACTCCTCAAAGCGGCTCACTGCACCATCAGGTAGGTCATTATTTTTATTACTCAGTCTAGATAGCGATTATATTATAAACAAATCGTATCAATCGCAATGAATAACTTTTGAAATCGATCTTTTCTTTTTAACTATGACTCAGCGAAAGAAAGCGCTCTCTATTGGCTGTTGCATGGAGTCAAGGTTCTGTCCGCTTACCCTTTTACCAATGACACATTTCCGTCCCTGCATTGGCTATTTATAGGAATGTATGAATATAATTAGAGGCGATTAATTGGATGATTAGGGTACGTGTAACGGTCCAAAGCAGTGTAAAAAAAACAAAAAAAAAAACTTCCTTCTCTTGAGAAATATGTGGGTTTTATTTTTTAATATGTGCTGAATTCTAATCTGAAGGCAAAAAAATTCTATCTAGCATCATTTTAGAGAAATTAGACGTGTTATTTTTGAAAAACCTGAAATAACGTATTTTTAAATTTAATTTATTTTTGTTCACTCCCATAAACATGTTTTGTGACTTTTATATTTATAAGTGTGCTGAATTCGAATCAATAGTAGCCCCACCTCCGCTCCGTTGGCAACTAACAGAAATGTTACCATAAGGACATTTTCTTCTTTGGTTTTGGTAAATATATATATTTAATATTATATATTTGCTTAGTTTTCAAGCCTCCCCCCACAACAAGATTTAGGTGAGCCCCATCACCTAAATATAAACCCAGAAACCCTCACACAAAGAAAAAATAAACTTTCCGCAGAGCTTACAACGTACCCAGTACAGAAAAAGGCCAAACATCAATAGAAATTCCCAATCCTTAAACACAAGAATTGTATCCAATAGGGGGTTGGGGGAAAAAATAAAAAAATAAAAAAAAAATAAAAAAAAATAAAAATAGTGAATAGTAAAAACAAATCAACCGAGCACCATTTTATAGAGATTGGAGGTTGTTTAAAAACAAAACAAAAAAACAACTGAAATACAACTTTTTTCATATATTTGTACACTTTTTTGGGGTGAAAAACAGTAATAAATTAAATAATAATATTTAATACTGAACATAATTAATGTGTATATTTTTTCCTTTTGCTCTTTACATCACGTGTCTTCCGTTGTAGTTTCCAACAGTACTCGGCATCTTCTCATTGCATTTACCGCAATACCTTTTTTTTTTTGCCTTTTCAGCTCTCTTGATGAGATCGTTCTCTGTGTTCATCTAAAACTGTTCCCAAGTTAGAAGGGAAGAAATTAAAATGGTTTTAAAGGGTTGCATAAAATTTTTTTTGAGGACATATTGCAACCCATGGCATTATATGATAAAAGCAATTCTTTAACAAAGTCATTTATGCAACAAGGCCTAATACTTATGCTCTCCGATTTTTTTCATTTTGTAATGCATTATAAAAGTTTCAAAATAAAATAGATTTTTTAATTGTTTTACTTAATCTTTTAATAATAAAAAAAAAATGCTCGAAATGTCGAAAAACAACTTATTTTTCGACATAAAACTCAAATTCGACAAAAAATGGTGCTCGATTGAGATTTTTTGACTTCGGATTCGAGTTCAGCACACTTAACAACATAATAAAACGACATTTTTGTTTAAGGGAGAACAGTGTAATTAGTATTTAATTTTATTAATATATTTGTATAAAAAACTCAAAATCTCGGATGAAAAAAACGACGCTTTACAAAAAATAAAAAAAAAAAAAGAAAAAGAAAATAGATGACGGATATGTCTGTCAATAATCTCCTGCTTCTGATAAGGAAACTGTCGGCAAATTTTCGAGTTACGCTATTATTCCGTCAATTATGAATCGATTTCGATGATTCTTTTTTTGATCGGTAGGTCATATTTCAGAGGTGGTCTCATAAAAATTTTATTGAAATAAACCCAGCGCCTTTTAAAGAAAAGAATTAAAAATAAATCACTGTTATATAACCTTCCACTATAAACATATTTCTCCGTGGTGACTAAATCTAAATTATTAACAACAAAAATAATTTACATATACAGTCAACTCTCGATTGACTGTATATGTATCCTTAAATAAGTCGAACAGAATCTACGGTCGAAAGTACATTACACGCAAATTTCACCTCAATCCAGGCCAAAAAAAAAGGTAATGGTTGTGTCATGGACACGGCCGTGTGTTGTACGTGAATACGTTTATGTCACGGGTTATATTTTTTTAAATAAAATATATTTATGTATGTATTTAGGATAAAATCAATGAAAAAATAATTATTCCGTAACAATATAACTTCATAAATTATAGGTCTGTGATACGAAAAGTACGACACAAATGGCATACAAGATACATCTAGATTTCTGGTAAACGTTAAATCAATACAGGTATTACCTAACTTTGGAGAAGTTTCAATATAAGACAAATTGAACTCACTGTGCATTAAGTCGGGATATGAGCGGTTTTGTGAAACATCAACATTAGTCTCCAAATATCATAACTGGTGTAGTAAGATCAGGCTCGTAATCGGGTATAATTTATTTACTAGACAGACATCGCCAGGTTTTGCATCTTTCATTTCCATATAAATTTCCGAAATGTCAATGTTAACTATATTACAATCATTAAAGCTATTTATGTTGTATAATTTGGCGACTCCACCGGCCTTGCGAACTGATGATGATGATACCGCTACCGATGATGTAGTTGCAATTTGTCTGTTCTTAGCGGTATTACAATATCATCTTAGTTCAAAGCTATGGATATTCACTGGCATAGAATCTTTCATCCAAGTTTTGGCTGATTGCCAAATAAACAGATTGGTTGATGATTTTATCGGTGAAGATGTGTTCTCACTGCGCGGGCAAGCTTTGTGCATTTATGGCGGCAATAAGTATAAAACAATGCAGAAATGGAACTTATAAGTTTCCGGCACTGCTTGACTCGGTCATATGGTGTTTTATTATTACCATTCGACTGTTCTTGAGAAGCCCTTTCCAACCGTATACGACCTCTGTATTTGGTTTTGGCTTTTCGACGCGTATAGGCCGACTTTATATATTTTTTTTTAATCTAACACCTTATTATATTTACTGTCACTACTTTAAACTAATGTTTTGTATGCAATCGACAGACTTTGATGACAGCTAACGATTCATACCTAAACGAACATTGTAGCTTCCCCGAGTCAAAAGTTATACTAATTGCTAGTCTCTAAACGCAACAAAATAACCTCAAAATTGCGGCGAATTCTCTCCACCGCGCGCGATGCGTCATTGTTCTCGCTTACTGTAATGAATTCTTTGATCCTTTAGCTATCCAGTGGTATAAATTAATTTTGTATGTAGAGGATAGATTTAAAACTACAACGCCGAGCTGTATTCCCCCATTTTATCATTAGGTGTTTTGGATTTACCCCATATGATAGCAAATTTAAAAATGTATTCACGTAAAAAACGTGAACATTTTTGTAAATAAGTCGAAATGAAATTAGAAGTGAAAGGAGGGGACTTCTAGGACTTGCCCCTCTATAAATCGAAAATTTGGAAGTTATCACCTCTACAACTCGAACTCAAATTCAAAGAATTTCATAAGTAATTTGTTTTCCTTTTTTCTGTCATTGTTCATCTTTTTTTCTCATAGGTATATCAGTTCATAGGTCATAAGTATACTTATTGGTTATTCACTCGAGTGGTTATACTATGGCTCCGCGAAAATTGAAAATTCCTTCAATTAATGAAAACATAAAACTGATTTGCGAAGTGGAGAAAGGAGAAAGAAGTTGGGCGGTTATTGCTAGTGGATTATTAATTCCGCGCAGTTCTCTTTCAACCATCTATAAAGAATAAAGAAAAGACCCTCACTAGTGGAAGACGGTAAGTCTATTTTTAGGTACCGCCAAAAAAAAAATGCATTTTAGTGGTATTGAAAGTTATATGATTAAATGGTTTCCTGATAATTAATTTTCTGTTTTGAATGACTTTATATGTATGTAAAAACAACATACTTATATCTAGTAGTGAAAAAATATACGTAATGATTTTAACTCCAATCTTGTGTTCATTTTTCCATTTTACATGAAGATAAATCGAATGATAACCTCGATAAGTCTTTGTTTAATAAGTCGAACTGTAATCAAGAAAAAAATGTCGAACCATTTTTCAGGAACCTTGAAGATCGACTTATAGTTGACTGCATAAACAAAAATAAATAAAATAACATTATAGTTACATCGAAATAAAGAGCATTAAATGATAATCAACGAAATTATCGTTAGTTACCTACCTATTCAGAATTTATGATCGATAATTTTTGGATTTGTTGGAGGAAAACTGTGGGCGTTGAAGTCATATAAGACATTGTTACTTCCCTAAATAAGGTGGAGATCAAGCTGTTATTTAGGTCATAAGTTTGTAACATTCAAGGTTACATGTACTCTGCTCTTATAGGAAATTTAATGATAAATCCGAAAAATATTTTTAAAAAATTAAAAAAAAAAAAAAAAAAAAAGAGGAGATATTACAGCTTTTATGGTAAAAAACGTGGTTTCCTCAAAAAAGTCTTCGATTTATCGTATAACTGCAACGGATAGGAATAGTAAGGTGAGGTCTGCGGCATTTTTCTACATTTTTGATCTAGGGTCACCCGATTTTTTTTTTTTTTTTTTTTTTTACACTAAGAGATACTCACCCTGTATAATTATTTGACGGTTGGAAATCGTTATCCAATTTCTTTATTTTTCAAAAGCGATCTACGACAATTCGACGATTTGATTGCATAAGCAACGGTCCGTAAACTAGGACCACTTTGTCATGTGGTGCAACATTGCCAGTTTTTGAAAAAAATGTTGTTTGGCACTTCGTGAAGTTTCTGACCCATTATATAGAAGCGCTAGTGTTTTCATCAAATAAAGCAGTTATTTTTTTAAAGAAACTGTTATGTTTAATGAGATTTATCCAATGTTTACAGGTTTTATCAGTGTTTTTCTTAGCAACAGTTGTTTTTGATAACCTAACAAAGTGTCTCGTCCTGCTCATACATTCAAAACTAAATAATAACTATTTATTTTGTCTAATACATAATTTAATATTTATTTAGAACAACTTGACAATGTACATTTTACTTTTTCTTTACGTTTATAATATAACTTGGCAAAGTTGCACTAGGATGTAAGATCAAGATGGGGCAACTTTTCCAACCTATAATTTTGTGTTTGTTTTTACATAAATATCTATATTGGAAAAGTTTAAAGCATTTCTTGGGAAAAATCACCAAATTCTACGGAGGCGAGGAGTTTGAAATATTCCACCTCCGCACAAACAACACAGGAAGATCATTTTACTTCCCAAACGCGTCTGATGAAGCTTTATTAAACGTAGGAGACATAATTTATATAATTGACCCGCCCTGTATTGAAATCCGAGGTAAATATACATTTATGGATGAAAATGTCAGATGTTTTTGTGGTTTTTAAATTTCATCAGTTATTTCAAGTTTCGTTTTAATGAATTTCATTATTACGATTTTTCATTCTAAATACTGTAAAATCTAAATTTATGTTACTTTCTGATTACCAACCTTTCTGAAACCCTGATGAAGGCTTGCAATGCAAGTCGAAACGTAGGCGTTATAAATTCAAAAATTATTAAATAGAAAGGTGAGGTCTGCGGCATTTTTCTAAATTTTTTTTTTTTTTACACTAAGAGATACTCACTCTATATATATATATATATATATATATACATACACACATTTTATTTTATTTTTTTCCTTTTATTTCTCTAATGACCCCTGTTCTAAATAAAACAATGTGTGACTTTGCTGACAAGACGTGTTCTATGTGGCGTTATAGCCTTGCTCGAACTGAGCTAAAATGAAAAAATAAAATAAGTTATTTGAGCAGGATCTCTTATCCATCTTATTTTCTGCCTTCTGGCTGAATTTTATATTTTTTAGCTATTAAAATATTTTAATACGGTAATTAAGGGCTATTAAATTTTATTGTTTGATAAAGATAGGAACTAACAAATATTGACAAGATATCAGACTATCAGTGAACTAATCGCCCTAGGCAATAGATTTATCGCCAGCAGCCTCAGTTAGGGAATGCTGGTAGATGTTACAGGTAGTTGATGATGATGATTGTTCCAGCAACCATGTCATATCAGATCAGTCCTCAGGTAAAAATATTTATATTTTATTTCGCCTCTTATATTCCTTGTTTAACCCTTTTTCTGGCAAAAACAGAAGTATTGGGAATTTTTTTAGAATTCTTTTGAAAAATCGAATTTAAGCCTTCACAAATCAAGAAACGATTATATATTCCGGCCAAAAATTGGTTTTAATTATTTTTATCGTCATTCATCAAAAAAGGGGACTGTAGTTCCCCTTGCCAGGTTACCGCAAGGTTGCTCTTGCAACAAATTGGGAACCGAGGTTTCCCTTGCCTGGTTACCGTCAATGAAAATTAGGAAAGATAAAAATTTAAATCTCATTAAACGTGTCATAAAATCGTAAATTATATCGAATATAAATATCAGCTGCTTTCTGAGATTTTAGAAAGGTAGAAATTCAGTCTTTCAGCATCTCATTGGTATCAACTTAAAACCGATTTGAATTCCACATTAACGAAAACAAACCATTTCTAAGGATAATAAACCAAAATCAAGAAAATATGACTCTAAACGAAGAAAGAAAAACGGCGTATGCAGATGATTTTGTGATCACAACCCGATCTGAAGCTGCCTTGAGCGCTGCAGGAGTTGGAGGAAACTGCGTCAAGTATGGGTCTTGAGATAAATGAGGATAAAACCAAGTACATGATGACCTCAAGGTTAAAGAGAAGGGAAGAGCAGTCCATCCACTTTTCGACTCATGAATTCAAGACGGTGGAATCCTGCAAATACTTAGGCGCAACGGTGACAAGCAACAATGAAATAATTTCAGAAATAAAAACAAGAATAGCAGCCGGAAGCAGGTGCATGTTTTGCCTACAAAAATTGTCAAGATTTCGGAACCTATCAAAAAAAGCAAAGATAATTATTTATAAGACGGTGATCCGACCCATTGTAACCTACGGCTGTAAGACATGGACCCTCACCAAGGAAACGGAAAGAGTACTTTTGGTGTGGGAGAGAAAAGTATTAAGAAAGTTTTTGGTCCGATTTGTCAAGAAGGACTTTGGAGGATCCGCCCAAATAGAGAGCTGAACACACTCAATGAAGATATCGACATAGTCACTTACCCCAAAAAAGGAAGATTAAAGTGGCTTGGTCACGTTGAAAGAATGCTATAACAAAGAGTTCCCAGGGGAATACTATACGGCAGACCTGACGGACAACACCTAAGAGGGAGGCCGAGGGTGACGTGGCTGCAAAATATCAAAAAGGATCTCCAAAAAATGGGAGTCAGAAGGTGGGTAACCAAAGCCAAAGATCGCCAGGAGTGGCTACGAATTGTGGAGGAGGCCAAGGTTCTTCAAGAGCTGTAGAGCTCTTCAATATATAAAATATAAAATAAATAAAAAACGAAGAAATAAAAATGGATCTTGAAAAAAAAAATGAACAATTTTAGAAGGACTACTTCGTCCCCCCCTACGTAAATAAAAAAAAAAAAATGAAAAGGCTATTGGTTACACGGCACGACTGATACTGAAAGTGATGTGGTACTGAAAGGAGAATGGAGTTTCTGGTAAGAACTGTCAATTTGTGATCAGAGAAAAATTGTGTTGTGATGTGGCATAGAGGACATTTACCTTTTCCTGTGAAGGTCTGGAAATGTTCACCATCTGAAGTCTCATCGACATTGAGGCAGGTACTCTATGAGTTATATAGAGAAATACAGGCTCCTGTATTCCTGGATACAGAACCAAATCCAGTAAGGATGAGCTGTTAGGCGACATCAGCTCTGGATTATTTTAGAGAAAATTCTAGTAAATTTGATGCTCTCTTCTTTCCATAAGGCGTTTTATCTACATTTTTCTTTTTTTCTCAACCTTCATTTTCTTGATGTTCTTTTTATAAAAAATTTTATTCAGGCAAGAAGTAAAATCAATCACCAATTTTTCAATACTGGTATCCAGGCAAAGGGAACTGAGGTTCCCTAGTAGATGTACTGGTAACCTGGCAGGTTATATTGACGTTCCCTTTTCAATTTCTTCGATTATAAAAGTGTGAATGTAAGTTTATATTCTTTTTTTTGCTCTTTTCTTTAGTGAACAACCCAATCTATACGGATCACAGGCCTGAGAAACAATGAATAGCTAATAAAAACGTGTTATAAACATGCCTAAAGGTGAGGCGTCACCAAAACATGACTTGACTTGACTGGAGTACCAGACTGGACCAACACTTTGATTTCAATAGGGAACGGCGACACCGAGACTGAACTTGACTTGAGCGGACTTGGGTCCGCTTCCTGACTCCGCAGGCGATCCGTTTATGTTCAGTCGGCACAGGACACCGGTTCTCCGACTCCTACTCCCTTCCCCTTATTTCATAAACAAACCCTCGTCTGGCGGTGCACGGCACGTGGCAGTGTCCCTGTGAAGTTCGTAAATCATGGGCATAGAAGAAACGTTAATTGAGCTCGTGAGGGAGGAGCCGGCATTGTTCGACTCCTTGTTGAAGATGTACAACCATATACATCAGAAATTCAAGATTTGAGCAGAGATTGCTGGAAAACGCACTTCATTTGATAATTTAATTCACTTGTAATAAAATATTCATAATCGGAATCAATGTCCAATAGGTGGACATCCATATTGGCTTCCCTCTCGACAATACTAAAAAAGGGGGTTGGTCTGCTCCGATACTCAAGTCAAGTCCGTTCGCGGTGGCGCCTCACCTTAACTCACAGAGCCAACCATGGTCAACAGCCCAACCGGACTTTGCCGGAAATATCGACGAAAAGCAAAGCTCAACACCGTTTATCCCGCCCTGTAGAGCTGCCTACTTGTCGAGAAGGTTCTTCTAAACAAAACAAAGCCGTTTGCGACGTCTCCATTCAGCTAGTGACTTCATATACTTTGACAAAAGTTGACTGGAACTGTAGTTCCCCTTGCCAGGATAAGGGTTAATTCACTCTTTTTTTCTCAAATTATCGTGTATACCTTCGGTGCATTGGTTAAACTTCTTCGAAACTTAACTCCAAATTGTGACGGATGCAAGATTATTATTAAAACAATAATCTAACAAAAATAATAATAATAATAATAATAATTAACAAGGGTTAGCGATTGAGCGGTTCGATTCCGATAGTACCTAACATGAAAGAGGGGAACATTGTCATCGGGAGGGGGGAGTAATAAGATTATAAATATTAATTATAACATGAATATAATGTTCAACATTACTTTTATCATTGGCAAACCCTTTTTGTACCTGACTAGAGGAAACTATCTTTTGACCTTTCAAGGATCAAAATATAACCTATAATTCCTTCTTAAAGAACACATGTGATTTTTTCAAATAATTCATCAATCTCAATGTTACTATTCCTCCTATACCATTGGTTCCCAAACTGGGGGGGGGGCGTGAGGACATGTCAGGGGGGGCGCGAGATAAGTTGAACATTAAATTAAATTTTGTTAGTCTTCTAAAATTCTAAATTTTAAAAGACATAAGACATGTTCACAGTTAATTGTTTATGTTCGGTATATTGAAAACGAAAGAATGAAAGACGAGCTACTCTTTTCTACAGAGTTAGAGCCCACGACAAAACCTATTGATGCTATGAAAGCAGTATCAGACTTTTTTTGACAAACATGAACTCTCTTGGCAAAAACTGATCGGTGTATGTACGGTTGGCGCGCCTTCAATGCTTGGTTCTCGCTCAGGCTTTGTGCAATTAGTAAGAGAGAAAAATGCTGATGTGACTGGGAAACATTGCTTTATATATCGACATGTCTTGGCAGTAAAAACCCTTCCAAATGAACTCAATGCTGTCATAAAGTTGTGTATTAAAGTACTGAATTACATAAAAACAGTGCGTTGAATACTCGACTGTTTAAAACTCTTTTGAAGATTTATGAAGTGATCATAAAACACTGCTATTTCATACAGAAGTACGATGGCTTTCAAAAGGAAATATGTTGCCAAGATTATTCGACCTTCTTGGAACTTCAAAAGCAAAATGAACTAAGCGTGGACTTCAAAAAACCTTTTACCCAAGTAATATTGGATTATTTGTCTGACATCTTTGACTCGTTGAACAGCCATAACCTAAAACTGCAGGGTGGAGACTTAAATTTAGTTACTCATCGTGATGCAATCAAGATGTATATTGAGAAATTGCAACTTTGGAGGCGTAAAATATCAGCAAACCCCTGCAATTATTCAAATTTCCCTAAAGTGGAGTCAATCTCAGAAGATACACGACTCAAGGACATTTATGAAGGACCAAGTTTGAAAATCCAAATATCAAACCATTTGGAGGGCCTAATTGAAGAGTTCCAGAAATACTTCCCAAACACTTGTGACGATAGTATTTACAGAATATTAACTGGCCCATTCCATGTCAACATAGACTCCCTCCCTGAGTCACTTCAAGAAGATTCCTCTGCCAAATACAACTTTGATATAATGGACAAACCTTCATTTTGGTTAAAATATCTCAAAGTGTATCCTAGTGTATCACCGGAAGCTCTTCGTTTATACTTGCCTTTTTCAAGCACCTATTTGTGCGAAAAAGCATTTTCAATACTTGTGGCAATTAAAACAAAGTATCGGAATAAACTTGATATTGCTAGTGACTTGCGTTGTGCACTTTACTAAACCTCAGCCACGAATAGGCATACTAGTAAAGAAAATGTAAGCCCATCTATCTCACTAACCAACCTAATCTATTTTTCTTTTATTAATAATTTTTTTCTTTTTATGAAAACTGATAATGTATCTTATGACAGTATATATTGTAATAAACAGGGGGTTTCTTAACACAAAATTTATTAACAATTAAATATAACATAAAACAATTGCGTACACATAGAACAGACCAAGAACGCTAGAACTAACTAGAACACTTACTACACTGCACTAACAAACATGACTTTTTGTACAAAGTTTCACACTATTCTTACTGTTCTATTTAATACCATTTTTGCATAGCAACGAGAAGCTATATGTTCTAGAAGAGTCTACCGTTGCATAGCAACGGCTGCTCTCGCCAATTTCGTTACACTGCCCCCCCTCAATAGCATTCCCCCTGGAATGCTTTTGTTTCCACCTGGAGCAATCCTGCTTCCTCCTGGCACACTCTTGGTTACTCCATGAATTCTGCTTCCTCTAGAAACGCTTCTAATTCCTCGGTATTTGTATTCAATGTAACACTTATTTGTTTTTGTTTTGTTCCTAGGCCCATACAATTTATTGTTATGGGGGGGGGGCGTGATACTTATATTTCAACAAAAGGGAGCGTAGTACAATAACGTTTGGGAACCCTTGTCCTATACCACCATGCTTACCACGATTGATTGTTTTATATTTCTTTCTAACATAAATTGTTAAAATTAAAACTGCTGATGGGAATCTATTTTTAAAAACAAGAGAATAACGATCAAAGGAGAACGGTATTTGCTGAAATGGACTGAGCTTGTCAAATATAGAACAGATAGCGAATCGGGACATGTGTTTCATCTCGAGGTGAAGGCCGGCCTTAGCGTAGAGATAGTGAGCTCATCACTACATCACTACATCACTACGGCCAGTGATTGAGGGATTGCTCGAGGAACATCTCTAACTTTATTTTCCGGTAAATATATATTTATATTATAGACTGCCTTATCCCTTCGATTTCTTATTTTATATATTACTTTAACGGTAAACATCGGGAGCGAAATACTGGATTGCCAAAGCACGCAACATTAACATCAGCGGTGTGTCGGCACCAAAAATTTTTTATCAAAAGCTCCAAGGAGCGCGCATTGGTTGTTCTTTTTTGTATTCACTACATCATTCGCAAATTTTAAATAATGCAAATCGTCGAATTGTCGAAGACATATAATCGCTTTTGAAAAATAAAGAAATTGGATAACAATTTCCAACCGCCAAATAATAATACAGGGTGAGTATCTCTTACAAGGGGAGGACACACTCAGTCTCTCACGGATCTTGTTGGCAATTTTTTTGGAGGTTCCTGGTCAAAAAATATTAGACACGTATTTTGCCGTTCCGACCAATGGGCCCTAAGAAGCCGAGAAAAAAAAATAAAATAGCATTAAACTAGTTTATTTTTTTATCTCGAGTTTAAAAAATGATATCGACATGATTCTTGCACCAAGATTTTTAGTTTTGATTGCGGATTTAAAGAAAAATACAGTCGCTTCATAGATTTTGGTTTAGGTTAGTTAAATTCTAACAAAATGATTAGTTTTTCAAGCAAACTACCTCTATAGATTTTTTTACACAAAAATTGACGTCAGATTCTAATTCAGCACCCTCATAAACATTAAAAAACGCTTATTCAACAAAATCAAAAAATATCATTTTTTTACCCTCTTCGAGGAAAATGAAATTTTTAATTCGATTATTGGTTCCATACCTTTAAATCACCATTACTTACCATTACTTTAAACCGTCAAAGAGTAATTCATGTTTTTATCAATTTAAACAAAAGTTGCCTACCATATTTGGTCAGGCAAATTTTGAAGCTTACAAATTTTTATTTTTCTATTTGGATGAAATTTCATATTTAAGGGTTCTTTTGAATGCTGAATTCGAATCCGATGTCGGTTCTTGTGAAAAAAATATATTACTTCACTTGAAAAATTTTAGGTTTTACAAAGTAAAATGTGATAGAAAATTTTTTTAGTCCTAGAATTCGATTTATATATATATAGATACCCAATTAAACAAATATATATATATATATATATATATATATATATATATATATATATACACTAATTAGGAGAAATAATTTGTTACTTTAATTATTATTAAAGTAATTATAATTATTAATTATTTATTGTAATAATAATTTATTACAAATTAATATTTACATATACACAGAACCGCATATAAGATTTGATTGTTAAGTATTTACAATTTTTATTTTATTTTGCAGTTGAACATGTTAAAATATGATTGTGATAGTTGACATAAAAACATTATAGCAATAACTGCCTCACTTCCGTTGCTGACAGGATTTTGTTGAATATTATGAAAATGAAATTGTAAGGTAATAAGCTTCAGTTATTAGAACAGCCCAGTAAACAAGGATTACAAAGCGGATTAGAGATGTGTTCTGGGTTTGAAGAATAAAATAAAAATTGTAAATACTTAACAATCAAAGCTTATATGTGGTTCTGTCTGTATATTATGTAAATATTAATTTGTAATAAATTATTATTACAATAAATAATTGATAATTATAATTACTATAATAATAATTAAAGTAACAAATTCTTTCTCCTAATTAGTATATATATATACACATATGTTTCCTAAGTTTTGAGGGTGCTGAAATGGAATTCTAGGACTAAAAACATTTTCTATCACATTTTACAGTGTAAAACCTAAAATTTTTCAAGTGAAGTACGTTCAATATATTTTTTTCACGAGAACCGACATCGGATTCAAATTCAGCATTTAAAAGAACCCTTAAATATGAAATTTCATCCAAATAGAAAAATAAAAATTTGTAAGCTTCAAAATTTGCCTGACCAAATAAATGGTAGGCAACTTTTGTTTAAATTGATAAAAACATGAATTACGCTTTAACGGTCTTAGGTATCAACTTTTATTTTTTTACACAAAATATAGGGTGGTAATACGCATGAAATGTATTTGGTTTCATCATCCTATCTGGTTTCAAACTCAAGTTAAAAATCAAAATGTTTTTTCGGATTTTTCAATTTTTTTAATAGGTTTTTGTTCATCGAATTTTACATTTATATACATCAAAAGAAAGCTGAGACTCTCCTCTTTCCAGCGATACCAACCAGTGAATTGCGTGACAAAGTAATGGCGATTTAAAGGTATGTAACCAATAATCGAATTAAAAATTTCATTTTCCTCGAAGAGGGTAAAAAAAATTATATTTTTTGATTTTGTTGAATAAGCGTTTTTTAATGTTTATGAGGGTGCTGAATTAGAATATAACAATTTTCGTGTAAAAAAATCTATAGAGGTTGTTTGCTTGAAAAACTAACCATTTCTTTAGAATTTAATTAACATAAACCAAAATCTATGGAGCGACTGTATTTTTCATTAAATCTACAATCAAAACTAAAAATCTTGGTGCAAGAATCATGTCGATATCATTTTTTAAACTCGAGATAAAAAATAAACTAGTTTAATTCTATTTTATTTTTTTTCTCGGTTTCTAGGGCCCATTGGTCGGAACGGCAAAATATTTTTTGACCAGGAATCTCCAGAAAATTGCCAACAAGATCCGTGAGAGACTGAGTGTGTCCTCCCCTTGTGAGTGAGAATTATATAATTATGTAGCCGTTGTAAAGTTGTATGTATATAAGTATGCAGCCGCTATTCTTGCTTTGATCTCTAATTTCATATAATTTTTTTCTGTTATTAGAGATCCTAAGTACTTAAACGTGTTGCAGTGCCTAAATGTGTGCCCATTAATTGAATTACTTTTAGTCCAGTAAAATAAGGGTTTGCCGAAGAAAAAACTGCGGAACTTTTATTCTCAACGGATCTTTACGTTTTTTGGGATGCTGAATCCGAATCTGAAGTTTGCTACCACAGCAACCATCGCTTCATATTCAAAATCGCAAAAAACCGCCAAAAAAACCCGTTATTTTTGTTTTTTTATATTTATATTTATATAACGAAGCTTTTTGAGAAGAAAGTCTTCAAATATTAATTGTATTTGGAACTAGTACCTTCATAATGAAAAAAATAAATCCGAAATCAGACCTTTTTTTCGCGAACCTTTCAGATTAAAAAAAAATTTGAATCGGACAAATACTTTCGGAGTTATAATGATAAATGTCCCGAAAACAATGGATTTAACAACAGTACGGGTTTTTAGGCATCTGGGATATTATATTATATGGAATATTATAACTCCGAAAGTATTTGTCCGATTCAAAATGTTTTTTTTTCAATCTGAAAGGTGGTTAAATTTACAATTAGATCCTATATATGAAATTTGTATCAAAATTCTTGAAATACACAAGCTATCACGCTGAAAATCACTTACTTTTGTAAAATACATGCATTTTTAGCACATTATTCGCTATATCTCCAAAACTATTTGTCCGAACCACAATTTAATATTTTTATCTAAAAGCTGGTTAAATTTACTATTAGATGCTATATATGTAACTTATAATTAACACCGTGAAATGCCCACACCAGTCTACTAAACATGTCATAATTTACATATTTTGCCAAAACATACATCTTTAGCGTGCTAGCTTGGGTGGTTTACAGGATTTAATATAATTTACATATATTGCATCTGATAGCAAATTTAATCAGCTTTGAGATAGGAAAAAGAAATTTGGGGTCGAACAATTATTTGAGGAGTTAGAGCGACAAATGTGCCAAAAAACACTTGGATTTTACAACAGTACGTTTTTATTAGCGGGTTGGCATATACATTTTACGGAGTTTGATTAAAACTTCATTTATAGATTCTTATAGTAAATTTAATCAGCTTTAAGATGAAAAAAAGTAATGTTGTATCGGACAAATAGTTTCAGAGTTATAGCCAAAAGAGTACGACAAACGTGTTTTCGCGGAGCTGTGGGACTGACTGCAAGTTGGCCAATTTCTCCATTTTTTACCAATAACGTAACATCGTGAAAAATAGTGCGATTTCGGATTTCTTTTCCTCATTATGTAGTTACTAGTTCCAGCTATAATTAATATTTGAAAACTTTCTTCAAAAAAGCTTCGTGATATAGATAAAAAAGCAAAAATAACGGTTTTGTTTGGCGTTTTTTTGCGATTTTGAATATGAAGCCGATGGTTGCCGTGGTAGCAAACTTCAGATTCGGATTCAGCACCCCAAAAAACATAAAGATCCGTTGAGAATAAAAGTTCCGCAGTTTTTTCTTGAAAACGGCCTTTTGGAGCCTTATTTTACTGGACTATTGTACACACATACATGTACATATACATTTAAATATTAAATTTTTTTAAGAAACAGAAAATTTTTATTTTTCTTAATTATATCGAAAATATATTGTTGGAAATGGTGAAAAATCATATCGAAAATATATTGTTGGAAATGATAAAAATAATAATAATAATAAAATAACAAAAAAATAAAATTATAATAATAATAACCGGGCATATTACTCATAAACCTAGAAGTGAAGACAGCACGGATAGTCGATATCGCCGTTCCCAACGACAACAATATGACTTCCACCGTTGGAGAAAAGTTACGAAAATATCAGGAACTGGCCGTTGAATTGAAGCAATTGTATCGCCTAGAAAAATCAGTTGTGACGCCAATTGTAATATCGACAAACGGGCTGATCCCAACTTCAACTGTAGTTGGTATTGATGACCTAAAGTTGCCATTGGAGGTACTAAGAGAGGCTCAACAGGCGGTACTCCTGGACACGGCAAGGATTGTTCGGAAATTTTTAAACATATGAAGAGAGGAAAAAAATAAATAAACAAAAGTAAACCTAAACTGAAGTTGGCTGGACTTTTCCCCCAACTCAGTTCAGAAACCGCAAAAAGCGAGATAAAAAATAAAAAAGAAAAAAGAATTATAATAATAAAAAAAATTATATTATAAAATTTAATAGATTTTTTTTTATAGATGTTTTTTTCACTTTAACCTTATTGAGTAGGGTGTTGGACCCCCTTTACTTTACATCGGCATTAATATGCTCCTTATTAAGCTCAATATGTAATGTTGAAGTAAAGAAGCATATTTCTCAATTAAAGATTCAGCAATTTCATCCAAATTATTTTGACTTGGCGAACGCGTGTGTATTGGCGTTGGAGTTTGTCCTAAACATGTCAAATTGGATTCATATTATCAATTAAGAAAACAAAATTGTAAAATATCTTAAATTCCTTAAGTAGTCCATATCAATTTTTGAGCAGTTTATGTCAGAAATTAAGTCAATCTTTTCAAGATACGAGATTGTTGATCCGATTTAGCAATAACTGTTCAAGATCAGGTATTAATTGTATTTCATACTCTTAAATACTACCCACCCGAATCCACTAGTTTTCCAACTTGATTCACAGGCAATTCCTGATAATCCTCCGAGACATCTAAAAAGAAGATGGCCGAAAGACCTAGTGTAGAACTTTTACTGAAGTGCTAATGAGTAGTTCTTTACATGTTATGGGCAAGAAGTCATTGTAATAATTTCCTCACATTTACTGATTATAAAATAAATAATAATCCTGCTATAAGGACACTGTTTTACAGATCTGTCAGGATCTGACGATTATTTGAGGCCGAAGGACATCCTTGGCAAGCAATAGTGTTTTAATGGCGTAATTTTGAATATACTAAATAGAATAGAATAGAATAGAAAGAAAACTTTATTCTTGGACAAAGTCCCTTAAGAATAACATAAAATAACATAAAGTAAGATCATAACTGGCCGAGAGGCTGTTAAAAGTAAAATAACATAGATAAACTGAATACAAATATGTATGAAAAAAAAGATACAGAGAAAAACTAGAAAAAGAAGCAAACTAGAAAAAAACTTTAAATAAAAAGAGGGTGAAAAAAATGAGTATACAAAATAGAGGTTAATATTGTAAATAAAATTGCAAAAGAGAAAAAAAAAAAAAAAACAGAAGAAAAATAAAAGATAGAAAATCAAAAATTATCATTACAAACAATTAAAACATCATAATCAAAATATAATTTATACTTATGTTTTATGTCTGACAGTCTTAGTAATTAAATTAGACGATTACATATATAGTACATACATCCTTACAATTAGAGAGCGTCGAGTTGGAGGGAAAGAAGATGGTGAAGAATAGTGATTTGAATGTTCCAAGGGAAGAAGCATTGCGGATACAGGGGGGGAGGGAATTCCAAAGAGTAGAGGATCGGACAAGGAAGGAACGTTGGAATGCAGTACTTCTGTGGGATGGAGTATAGAGGTCGGAAAGACGAGATCTTGTATGCAGTGATTTGATAGCGGACTTGAATTTCAGGTTACTGTAAATAAAGGGAGGGTGACGGGTGTTGATAACTTGATATAGATAGGTGCCTAGGATAATGACTGAAAACAGTAGTTTTTTGAATTTTTTAAAGCTTATAACTCAAAAACCAAAAGTCAAAAAAATTTAATATTTTATATTTTTACTAGTCTTCTATAATAACAATCATAGAGAAATCGGAGTGGTCAAGGTCCAAATCTAGTGTAGAATTGGTTCATTTGACATGGAATGATCCAGTTTATAATTACACATCAATATGCAACTAAATTTAGATTGTATGATAATCGCCATGACGACCCTGATTGTGGCATTCTATTTATTGGCGCTATCTCAAATTGACCTTTAGTATGTTCTCAGATAGCTGATAGTAATATTTTAGTATAAATCTAAAATTAGCCTCAACAGCAACAATAAGTCACTAAGCTAATTTTAGTTACAATGTTATTCCTGTTTTTATTATCTTTTTACTTACAAGGGGACGTTTGCAGTTGTAACTCACAGATTTGAATGCCGATTTTTGTGTGGGTAGTAGGGACCTATAATAGTGCAAAACTAGAGTTATAGCCTCCAATGGGCATAAGGAGCCGAGAAAAAAAATAAAATATGAAAATCACGTTTTATTTTTTTCTTAGCTCTCAGTCAAGATGCTCTCAACTGCTGTGTTCAACCGATTACAATAGTAATAGAATCACAAGAATCGGCATACATTCTGCTTTTTATCCATGCATAATACATTGGATTTACTCCAGAGTTTAGTGGACAAAAACTGATGTGAATGAAAAAATCCGAGGTCAGCTATAAGTTGAGATATCTCAATAAGGGGAAATCCTGCGACCTCCGGATTTAGGCTAAACTATGCAGTTTTACGTCTTCTAAATGACCTTAAAATTTTGTCTTAATCGGTGGCGAAATATGTGAGATAGCGCAAATTATTAAAATATAGCGCCTATTAAAATCCTACACAATTTTAAAGGTAAAAAAAAAATTATTTTTGAATTCGACAAAATTAAGTTTCTACATGTTTTTTGAGATGAGGAATTTGAAAGTAATATCAATTTTTAGTTTAAAAATTTTCCTCACCTATATTATATAAATAAGACGTTTTAAAATGATATTTTAATTTCAAATTGCATAGAAATCCTAAGATTGATGAATAATAAAATCTTAATATCAGGTTTTGGTTAAAAAATACTTATTTTTTTTTTTTAATTGGACTTATTTGAAATTTATCTTGTAAAAACTAAAATAATAATAGAAATAGATCATTTTAAAACGTCTTATTTATATAATGTAGGTGAGGAAAACTTTTAAACTAAAAATTGATATTATTTTCAAATTCCTCATCTCAAAAAACATGTAGAAACTTAATTTTGTCTAAATCAAAAATAATTTTTTTTTTTCCTTTAAAATTGTGTAGGATTTTAATAGGCAAAGGCTGTGAATTTTTGAAGAAATGTAAATAATTTGCGCTATCTCACATATTTCGCCACCGATTAAGACAAAATTTTAAGGTCATTTAGAAGACGTAAAACTGCATAGTTTAGCCCAAATTCGGAGGTCGCTGGATTTTCCCTTATTGAGATATCTCAAGTTATAGCTGACCTCGGATTTTTTCATTCACATCAGTTTTTGTCCACTAAAATCTGGAGTAAATCCAATGTATTATGCATGGATAAAAAGCAGAATGTATGCCGATTCTTGTGATTCTATTACTATTGTAATCGGTTGAACACAGCAGTTGTTGTGGCCGGTAGAAATTGTTGATGAAATCTCAACTTCAAAATTTGAACCTCCTCGAAAGGGGTAAAAAATAATATTTTTTGATTTTGATGAAATTTCACATATAAGGGTTTTATGGTGCGTTAAATCGAAATGTGAGGTCAGTTGCTCATGAAAAAAAGTTTCCACTGATTTACAGCGGATTTCCTTGGAATTTTGTCATTTTTTTTTGGAGTTCTTGAGCACCCTAAAGCCAGGTAGTGTCTTGAGCATAACAAAATTATTTTTATTAAAAATAACATACACAACTGCAATTGGACGTGAAAGAATCATTTCTCTATCTTGATTGAGAGCTAAGAAAAAAAATAAAACGTGATTTTCATATTTTATTTTTTTTCTCGGCTCCTTATGCCCATTGGCGGCTATAACTCTAGTTTTGCACTATTATAGGTCCCTACTACCCACACAAAAATCGGCATTCAAATCTGTGAGTTACAACTGCAAACGTCCCCTTGTTAGTACCAGTGGACATTTTTAATAAAGAGAGAGTGGGAGGAGGGAAATTGAAATTGTTAGATTGGTAGTGCTGCAAGCATCTCCCTGCAGTTGCACGTGTGTTTTCAAGATTGTCAGATCAACAGTTTCATAGAAATTTTTTTTTTTTAAGTTTTTTTCTTCCAAATCCTGACCAATCCAACCAGTGATTTTTACCATACACTTAAAAATTTTCTTGGCAGTAATATTTAATTGGGTTGTCCGATAAATATATCATAACTTCATATGTTTTTATATCAGTTATCGCTTACTGGTTTTGTGAAACAGAGCTTTCCGCACAACATGGCGTTCATTGTACCTATGGACACCATTGCCAGCTGAACCTGTGGACAGATAGTTAAAGTGTCCCCAGGTACAACAGATTTTCCTCTTTGTTTACTAATTCATTATTTCAATTATAAATATTGCGGAAAAGTTTGTTGGCATTCCGCGTGATATAAAATGCCTAAATTTGGATACATACTATTCGTATAATTTTTTTTTTAAAGAGGAGAAAACTCACCACTCACTATTTATAACAAACTATTCAACTGGAGAAGATGGTGATTTCACAAACCTGATCTTGGCTGATCCATCAAGCGAAGATTGTAATTTTTTGGATGAATTGATGAATGATAATGAACAGGGGCGTATCGGGAATTTTCAGCCCACCGGGCAAATGCTCTTGACCGGCCCTCAGGGGCCAAACCCTCCCCCTCCCCCATCACATCCACAAAAGATAACCCTGTTCACAATATGAACTTCAATTCTAAACATAATCACTCTTTCATTTTATGAGGGCGTCGAAAGGATGTAAATAATGCTAAAGCATACAATTTAATTTAAACAACAATTTTATTATAATTTTACCAAAATGATGGAATGATTTTAAGAAACTTTCTATATTCTACAAAACTTGATACGAAGCAGTGTTTACTTAGACCAGTGATGGGCAAACTACGGCCCGCGGGCCAAGTGCGGCCCTTCGGGCTAGCCAATCCGGCCCGCGACATGGTCACACACAATTACACATAAGACAAAATTTATTTTCTGCAAAGCTATAATAGAATTATTGTTTTCTTCTCGTTGCGTTCTGGTTCTTCTACCGTTGTACCATATAAGTTGTAGTAAGTCAAAAATAAAGTTTATTAGTTGTAAAACTTTGTTTTATCCAATTTTTTCGGCCCACCTAGATATTTTTCTATTTCATCCCGCCCACCTAGATGTTTTTCTATTTCATCCGGCCCTCCCCTTAAAAAGTTTGCCCATCTCTGACTTGGACAATGCACGTCAAGAAATTTCGCTTTTTAGGGGGCCAAATAGGGCCTCCAGTCTCGAGCAGATTTTTTTTTTATAAGGATTTAGTTTTCCTATAACCGATAAAACGTAAGTATTTACTTTTTACCCTTTCTTTCCCGGTCCCACCGGCCCTTTTTCTGTCCGGCCCACCGGGAGATTTCCCGGTATCCCGGTGGCCTGATCCGCCCCTGATAATGAACAAGGTAAAGAAATTGAAGATGAAGAAATATATGTTGGTAGCTATGTTTTGTGTTGTAAAGCATTTTATAGCTTTGATCAAAGAAAAAGTAGACTCGTTCACGTTCAACATTTGCTACTCGAAGAAAATGTCATCAAATAATAGAACCCCAAACTTTATTCCTCCGGCCATCGCTACTGATTATGAAATTGAAATAAGAGATATCAAAAGAAAACTACCACTGTCATATTTTATAACTGGCACTGGGAGATTATGTAAACAATTACATTTTCCTACATCTTTTCATGGGTACAATCTCTAATGATTCGATTTTTTCCATAAAAAAGTCTGTGACACTCGTTAATAATTATTATAGCTACATCAAAGATTTATTTTTTGGTATTCTAGTTTAATAATATCAAGTCGACTCTTCTTGTTTAAATATTTTATTTTGTTTAGTACATTTTCTAAAAAATTATTGCTGATGCGTTTCTCTAAATATCATTTCAGTTATCCCTATAAACCTATGAAGAAATGAATGTCCAACAGGTACAACCACTAAATTGTTTATTTAAAACATTTTAATAGAAACAATCGAAGTAGGTATTTTATAATAAATTCATATAAATTTTCATTTTGGAGGCCAATAGTCTCTCAATGATTCCAAAACACATTCAAAAATATCCCTTTTTTCATACCTTCCCCTATATACAAATTCACATAAGTAGGAATCAAACAGGCTTCTTCTTTTACCACATTCCTTTTCGTTTCTTCTTTTTACAATTGCCCTTAGCGACTCAATTCTTTATTAGGGTCGACAAAGTTTTCACTGTGATTGACAGTATAATGTCTGTACCTCATACCTGCAAGTTGTTTTATACCCAAATAAGACCTCCATAAGTCGGAGTATATTGTTGTACCAGGGCGTATAGAATATTTGATGCATTCCGTTAATGTTGCTACTGTTCTATCCGGCACTGCATAAAGAAAAACCTCTCTTGCCTCCCTACACACACACACACACACACACATACACACCTCCGAAAACCCATTGATTTGGGTACACTCTCCCCACTTGGTCTTTTCTTTTTGAAAAACAGCTTTCATCTATTTCAACGTTCAACCCTTCACCACTAACTATCATAGGTTTTTGTAATATATCCATGGCACAAACTTCCCTTAACATATTTTTCCAGCCTGTTATAGTCTTCGAAGACCCATTTAATTCTTTTTCACAAAATTTAGTGGTTGCGTACCCATTAGCCCAGACGTATATAAACAATATACACTTCCTAAACGGAAGTTTACAGTGATTGAACCATGTTCCCTTAAATGCACCAACTTGTTCCCTGCAAATTCTCAAAAAACACTTATAAAAAGGAGCTTTATTTTTGTAAGAACAAATCTTCATAAAATGTCCTCTTCTACATTTTCTCGTTCTGTGCAGTAATCCACATCTCTGTAGGTATTGGAAAACTATTTCTTCTGATTTTAGTAACTTGCTAAGTTTTAAAAAGATTCATATTTAAAATAAGCAGGTTAAAAATGATACTAGAACGTAATACTGAATAGAAATGGTCATATGGTAGTTAGGTTATCTCATAGCAACTGTTATTTTATCTAGATCGCATGTTACTAAGAAAAGTAACTGGGATGGCTAAAATAAAAAAAATAGGCCCGAAGGTGCCTATAGACACTAATCACTTGCTAAACATTATTTTCGGTAACAATAAAATTACTTTTCAAAATATCCCAACTCATCCTACCACTGTCCTCACCACTTACGCTGATGATATGTGTGTTATCAGTAAACAATGATCCCTTTATTGCCTCTCAAGCACTCATATCCCATATCCTAAACCTTCAAGAATGGTGTCAAAAATGGAGAATGAAAATAAATCCAATCAAATCCCATCAAATAACCTTTACCCTTCGTCGTAAACCTACGACATTCTGCCCTACAGTATCCTTTAATGATATTCCACTAATCCCTGTTGAACAGATCCACTACCTAGGACTCCACTTGGACAAACGTCTAACTTGTAATCCACATACAAGACTAAAACGACAAGAAACTGCCCGTCTTTACAGACTACTTCAACATTTACTAGACAAACGTTCAAAGCTCCCAATTAATTACAAAAGACTCATTTACATGACAGTGATTAGACCTATTTGGACGTACGGAGTTGAGCTTTGGGGCTCTACTAAACCATCCAATCCACCTCGTATCCAATTCTTACAATCCAAATTCCTTCGAAAAATCCTCAATGCTCCTTACTATGTGACCAATAAACTTATCCATAAAGATCTAGTTCCATGTTTCTGATTTAGCCCAAACCAGATACCCATCCTTCCATAATAAGCTCCATAACCACTCCAATCCACTAGTCTCCCAACTTGATTCCTCCTCCTCCCTGATAATCCTCCGAGGCGTCTGAAAAGTAGATGGCCTAGAGACCTTTTAGTGTAGATTTTATTGAAGTGCTACTAGTGAGTTGTTTTTCACAAGATATTAACATGACATTGTATTCATTGTAAACACATTTACTTGTTGTATATTATTAAGTATATTACTTGTAAGTATATTATTTTGTACAGTTGTAAATATCAATAAATGGAAGAAAAAAAGAAAAAAAACTTTTCAAAATAAAGAGACCAGGGTTCGTTAGCCCGTTAAATTTCTTATCTAATGTTGCAATGACCACTCAGATAAATAAAGCACCGAAAATTAGAAAAATTTATAAGTAAAAATTGTCCACAGGTACAGCACCTTCCCATTAATTGAAAGAAAAAATATCGGAATATCAAAAGTAGAATATCGATATTTCGTGTATAGATAGACACCCACCGCTATCTACGATTATTCTTGGATTGGATCCAATTTGTAAACATTTAAACCTTCAAATAAGGAGGTATTAGTAAAGGATACGATAAGAATAAAATGGCCGACCTAGCTGAATGCAGAAGATGAAGAAGAGAACAGCCTGGCCGGAGTTAGGTCTTGAATGACCCTTGATAAATTTCTCATTTCCTCTTCCCATCCAGTCACTGCTCAGCCTTCGGTCAGTTGCTGAACGTATCACTTTATCGTCGGTCATAGTTGTGCCGCCTACAACATAACATTATATCAAACCTATCGAAAAGGGCATATTGCGAAGTCTAACAACAAATTAGTCCAATATTCGTTAAAATAGATAGAGACACCAGAGACTGTAGATGTAAGTAGACAAACAAATGAAGGTATATAAAATGGAACAGCTGATTTTGTTCAACAGATCGAACTAGCTTGATTATAGAATAATCGATTATTGTGGTTAGACAGCATTCGAAATTCCGGCTGAAGATTGTGATTGGATAGCGGGGACCTTCTTTTTTATAACGTAAGTTAAATAAAACAATCGTTTGCTTAGTTATATTTTTTACAATGATTTAATTATTTTTATTATAATAACGTCCTCTAATTAAAAAAAAATAAACTCCTCCATAAACTTTTCCTATTTCGTTGAATATATTTATTTACTTTATAAAATATATAAATACATACTGACATACCCCAGTTTCACCCGCTCTCATAAATAAAGAACTTAGATTAGATTTGTTTATGGATAACATTTTTGTATTGAAGTATGGAATTCAGCATTATTTCTTTAATGATATTTTCACACATGGCAGTTATTTTAACCTGATTAAAACTGCATTGATTAGGTGTTTGAAGAGTACGTAAAAGCATAATGAGACATCCACTTTGGCAGAAATAATTTTATCCATCCAGCTGGTTGGATTTTAATTTCTAACCACAAAAGTATATCTGTGGCACCTGTGCATAGTGGGCTAATTCGAATTTTGTGAGTTACGAGCTATCTGCATCACCAGAATCGTAATTTTTTTCTCTTTTCTTATATCTAACAGGCTAAGTGTTCCGTCTATTGCAATGAAGGATATTACTTTGTGAATCGTTGGCTGATACTCCAATCTTGAACTTTTACTTGTGAAAAGCGAGTCAAGTTTACTAAGCCCCACAATTAAAATTTTTCGTCCCCTTTAAAAACCGCCGTAGTTCATTAAAAAAAAGACAATGTAAAAGGTACTATGCATTGGGGGAAAGCGAAGATGGCTTAACTATAACAAAGATAGCTGCAGTGTTCTCTACTACAAGTCGACTCTCGATATTAATGTTAATTTTAAAACTGTAAGTTTTTTGATAAAGGGCAGGCCATAAAAATTAGAGCGACTAATAAGATATGTTGTATCACTTCCGATAGCGGCAGAAAAGAAGAAAGATCTTCTTCCCTACCGAAGTCCAACATTTAGACGATTCTATGAAGAGCTGAAATTTACATCTAAGCAGGATGAAGAAGACGAATGAAAGAAAATTATAAGTGATTTTTTTTCAGTGTTTTAAACACTACCAATAAAATAATTATTTTTTCTTTAGGCATGCTGTGTTCGTTATTTTATTTTCTAATATTTTCTTTTATGTGAAAAGAAAAATATATAAAAACTTCAAAAATAAATTTTTGAAAAAGGAAAAATATTATTTAATGTGCACCTAATTTTTTCCCAACTCTGAAAATTAGTTAAGCACTTGGCTTTCAGGGGTCAATCACGTTAACATTAATCTCTTAGCTCATTCCACACAAAATCGATTGGTGTAATGTGGGCTAAGAGTTCGATTTTTTTGGAACGATTAGTATTAAATCTTAGAATATTGGCAAGAACTGAAAGATACCTTACCAACATAAATAGAAATGTACTATCAAGACTTTTAAGCCCCACAAATTTGAATTTTATTAACTGGACGATTTAGGAAAAAAATCTCAAATATTCAATTCAGTTTTTCTAAAATCGCAATTTAAGCACTTAGCCCACTATGCACAGGTACCACAGATATGACAGTTTGGCAAACCTCGTTTCTGGCACTCAAGACTTTACATTTTAATTATTATTATAGTAAAATTTATTATTATAAACTATCCTAGAACTATGAAGATGTTGTAGCTGAAATTTGGTACAGCTGAGTTTAATAGTTTTACTATTGCAAATTCTGTTGAAGAATGGCCGGATATCGGTCGATTTTTAGACTGCACTAGGATCCACATATCACTCCATATATTTATAGTTTTTTTATCTAACAATTAAATTGAAAAGAATTACATTTTATCATAAATTTCTAGCTAAATATAACACGGTACCTTTGTAACCTCTCTCGAATAATGCTCGGCACCTACCGGTCGATTATCAAATTTCACTACTCACCACATATTTATAGCTTTTTTATGGCAATATAATTGAAAATCTTTAAATTTTATCATTGCTAAGCCCTCCTTGAACTATGAAGATGATGTGGTTAAAATGTGGTACAGATTGGTTCAGTAGTTTTCACGGTTAGTGATCACAAACGAAAGCTTGCCCTTTTTTATGAGTGGTACAAGTAACAAAACTCATTGTAGAGTAAAAAGCCAATCAAAGTATCCGTTTGCCACAAATACTTTCAGGATTTTCGGTAAGTAGTTAGATTTCTTCTCTATAGATGGAATCACCTAGCGGGATATTAACTTGTATCTCTTTGCCACAAAATTATTTGTAATTTTAAGTTTCACAATATGCACTTACTCCACTTTTTCAAAATTTGACACTTGTACCCCTTTGCATCTAAACCACTCATATAATAGTATAGATTTATATTTAATTGGTCGTGGTCCAGGAGTCCCAGACGAAACAAAAAGTGCTGATTTGAAATAAAAGAACAAAAAAAAACAATATAGGAGCTAAACGGCCTCCGATTGTCGATAACCGAAAGTTTCGGAATTTAATCGTAATAGTCACGATTAATGATACAGGTTAAATGATAAATGTTCTGGCACGGGACACACATGACGCTCACTGGTCAACAACAGGCCAACTACTGAGGCTTAATACGATATCTAACACATGATTATGATTATGACAACAAACCGCTGTTATAAACATTTAATATAACCTATAACAATATTCGGTTATTAACATTTTTTAAATAAAGTATTTTTCTAAAACATATGAAATTGAGAGAGAACGTTTTAGACTAATTAAATTTAAACAAATTATCAGGAATTGTTTTTAAACATAAAATGAACGGCTGAAACAGTTACTCTCAATACATTTTTTCAAAAAGGTTATAAACTTTCTGTCCCTTTTTATCATGGAGTTATAGACAAGTGGAGGGGGCTTACCTCTCAATAGTCAGGGCAGGCAGCCATTTTGGAGTGCACCGTATTAACTGTATATTAACCTCTTATCAGTTCAAATTTTGGCTTCCTAGGCTTTGTACTGCTGTTATTTTATTTTAGTGATTTATTTACTTTAGTGATTTACTTATTTTATTTATTACGAACCCTTTCAATTGCCCTAACCCATATGGAATGCAAGTCGCCAGTTGGGCATTGTGGGCGTGGCCAGTTAGTGTTTTGGTCTCGCCCCTCACGGAAAAATATACCTTTTATATTGAAGTTTATGTCATTCATCAACAATTCTAAAAACTTATTTTCTATTTTATTTTTTTTATATTTATCTATATTTTTTCTTTATCTTTCTATTTTAGAATTTCTTTATCTCTTCTAAAGTGGTCCAGGGGGCTAAAAAAAATGATAGTCGGTTGGCGAGAGGTCCGTAGAGTAGGGTGGATGAGTCTCATAATCAAGCTGAGATAATTTTCGTGAGGTCACACATGATTCATTGGCCAGTTAATGCATGAGATTGCCATGTTTCAAGCTTTTTTAACCTTTTTCGGTTGCCTTGAGGTAGTTGAGTGAGAGATTCTCTGCAAGACCTCGAACTGCTGTTCTGAGGTTTTCTTCGACAAAGGTTTGTTTATTTGTTTGTTTTTTGGGGTTTATAGGCATAAAATTCTAGGGTTATCAATACCTGTGTAGTTCTATATATAAGTTTACTTTCACATAAGATTAAGGTCAGGGAGGGTTCCACGAACAGAGGTACCCCAAGGAGTCTCACCCGCCATCAGGAAATGCGCCACGGCTTGCTTATCTATATGAATACACATTTTCTTCTCTTTAAATTATATACGAAGTTTTTAAGTAAGATGTGGATTAAAACCACATCGACAAAGGTTTCAGAACATTATCATCAAAGGACAGAGTTTTTCACCGATTTTTCCTGACCTGAGGCTGAAATCTCTCCCGAATTTTTCACTAACAAACTTATCCATACTCCAATCCCTTATCCTAAACCTTCAAGATTGGTGCCAAAAATGAAGAATCAAAATAAATCCAAACAAATCCCACCAAATAACGTTTATCTTACGTCGTAAACCTACGGCTTCCTGTCCTACAGTATCCTTTAATGGTATTTCACTAATCCCTAGTGAACAGATCCGCTACCTAGGTCTCCACTTGGACAAACGTCTAACTTGGAATCCACATACAAGACTAAAAAGATTAGAATCTGCCCGTCGTTACAGACTACTTCAACATTTACTAGACAAACATTCAAAGCTCCCAATTACAAAAGACTCATATACATTACTGTGATTAGACCTATTTGGACGTACGGAGTTGAGTTTTGAGTACTATCCTTTCATAGTAAGCTCCATAACCACCCAAATCCGTTAGTTTCTCAACTTGCTTCCCACTCCATTCCTAACAATCCTCCGAGGCGTCTGAAACGAAGATGGCCTAGAGACCTTCTATTGTAGAATTTAAATAAAGTGCTACTGATGAGTAGTTCTTTTCAAGTTTTGACATATTATTGTGATCGTTATCAGTACATTTACTTGATGTGTATTTTTTGTACAGTTGTAAATTTCAATATATATATTAAAAAAAATAAAAAAACTTATCCATAAATGTTGCTGATTTAGCTCAAACCAGACACCTATCCTTTCATAGTAAGCTTCACAACCATTAAAATCCCCTAGTCTCTCAACTTACTTCTTATTTTATATAACCCTCCGAGGCGTTTGAGAAGAAGATGTCCTCGGGACCTTCTATTATAGAACTTTTATTTATTTTATGCTATCAATGGGTAGTTGTATATCATAACCATTGGCATGTAACTAGATGTATTTTTTTTAACATGGATCATGCTTTACCGATGACCTTATTTGACAAAAGCGATACGCTATTGGGGAACGCAAAGGCGCTACGCATAGTTTAATATTAGGAGAATAGGAATAGTTAGGAGTTCAACTGTTCTTATAATTATTATAATTATTGTGTAGTCGGGTTTTTACATCAGACGCGGAATTTCATTTTAAACCGAAACCTGCAAAAAAAAAAGACCTAAATCGAAAAAATGGGCGTAACGGAAATGGCAATCTCACCGACGATATGACTATCGTTGAGGGTCAAGAGAGCGTCCCCTAAGACACGTTCCATGTTATTCTTTCTATATCAGACTGGCTCAAAGGGGCCAGTTTGTTTGTTTTTTTGTTTTTTTTTTATACAGTTGTAAATTTCAATAAATAGGTAATACATTTTTTTTTTTTTTAATAAACTGTTTCGTTAGATTTATCTTCGGGATCCCCAGGCGGTCACACGTTACTTGCCGAATTCTGAGCTTGGGTGGCTATTTCCTAAATTCCGACGGCAATACTTTCTGGGTACTTTCCTATTCCAATGTCTAAAAACCAAAAAACCCCTCCTATATTCTTTTATTAACTCTTCGTTCTTCTATCCACCTCCTAAACACTAAATCCCAACCTTTAACCTATATATCCCCTCACATAAAACCGCTTCCTTTGAAAAATCCTTCATCATTCGTGCTACCTCCTTCTGGAATTCCCTACCCACTTTTATTCGTAAAGCAGCTTCCATAAGTTCCTTTAAAAATAATTTATTCCTGTACCTTTTAGACAATCAATCTTCCGCAAATATTTCAATAATCAAATGAATACTTACATGGGGATGTTTGGAATTGTAGCTCACAGATTTGAATGCCGATTTGTGTGTGGGTAGTAGGGACCTATAATAGTGCAAAACTAGAGTTATAGCCGCCAATGGGCATTAGGAGCCGAGAAAAAAAATAAAATATGAAAATCACGCTTTATTTTTTTTTCTCAGCTCTCAGTCAAGATAGAAATATTATTATTTCACGTTTAATTACAGTTATGTATGCTATTTGACATAAAAATACTCCCGTTATGCTCGACACCACTTTAGCGTGCTCAAAAACTCTAAAAAAATTACAAAATTCCGAGAAAATCCGCTGTAATTCAGTGGAAATTTTTTGTCATGAACAACTGACCTCAAATCTCGATTAAACGCCCCTTATATGTGAAATTTTATCAAAATAAAAAAATATTGATTTTTTACCCCTTTCGAGGAGGCTAAAATTTTGAAGTTGAGATTTCATCAACAATTTCTAGTTTCACAACAAGTTTTACGGCTTCTGAATGACATTAAAATTTGGTTTTAATCGGTGACGAAGTGTGTGAGATAGAGCCATTTTTTCAGAAATTGACAGCATCTTTGCCTTCTAAAATCATACAAAATTTTAAAGGTAAAAAGAAGAAGTTGAGATTTCATCAACAATGTCTAACTGCCATAACAACTGCTGCGTTCAACCGATTACAATAGTAATAGCATCACTAGAATCAGCATACATTCTACTTTTTATCCATGCATATAATATTGGGATTACTCCAGATTTTAGTGGACAAAAACTTATTTGAATCGGTGAAAAAATCCGAGGTCAACGATAACTTGAGATATCTCAATAAGGGGAAATCCTGCGACCTCCGGATTTGGATTGAACTACGCAGTTTTACGGTTTCTAGATGACATTAAAATTTGGTTTTAATCGGTGGCGAAATGTGTGAGATGGAGCAGATTATTTACATTTTTTCAGAAATTGACAGCATCTTCTTTTTACCTTTAAAATTTTGTATGATTTTAGAAGGCAAAGATGCTGTCAATTTCTGAAAAAATGTAAATAATTTGCTCTATCTCACACATTTCGTCACCGATTAAAACCAAATTTTAAGGTCATCTAGAAGCCGTAAAACTTGTTGTGAAACTAGAAATTGTTTATGAAATCTCAACTTCAACATTTTAACCTCCTCGAAAGAG
Organism: Euschistus heros; assembly: GCA_003667255.2. Taxonomy (NCBI): domain Eukaryota; kingdom Metazoa; phylum Arthropoda; class Insecta; order Hemiptera; family Pentatomidae; genus Euschistus; species Euschistus heros. Next base: position 216,771 of record RCWM02000823.1, read on the forward strand.
GTAATAAATCATTATTTTTTTATTTTGATAAAATTTCACATATAAGGGTTTTATGGGGCCTTAAATCGAGATTTCAGGTCAGTTGTTCATGAAAAACATTTCCACTGATTTACAGCGGATTTCCTTGGAAATTTGTCATTTTTGAGCACCCTAAAGCCGGGTAGTGTCTTGACGAAAGTATTTTTATATCAAATAGCATACATAACTGCAATTAAACGTGAAAGAATCATTTCTCTATCTTGACTGAGAGCTGAGAAAAAAAATAAAACGTGATTTTCATATTTTTTTTTTTTCTCGGCTCCTAATGCCCATTGGCGGCAATAACTCTAGTTTTGCACTATTATAGGTCCCTACTACCCACACAAAAATCGGCATTCAAATCGGTGAGTTACAACTCCAAACGTCCCCTTGTTAGAATTACTTTTCTTTTTTCTCTTTCTTTCTTTTATATGTTCATATATATACGATTGTATTTTATGTTATAATTATTATTTCATATATTTATTTATTCTAATTTTAATTTAATTTTTTTTTCCTGTACAAAATGTATGCTGTAATTACTGAAGGATCTAATTTGTAAATAATATGCCAGACAATTGTACTTTTAACTGTGCTTTATTGTTATTCTTAGGGGACAGTAAGTCCCAGAATAAAGTTTATTTTTTCATTTCATTTTATTTTATTTATTTTGTCCAAGCAGCAATATGCTACATAGGTAAACACACAAATTTGTATTGAATACAATTAAAAGATGAAGGCATTCAAAACAAGAATTAATCCGTCAAACTTTAACAATTTGTTATCATTTATTGAAATTTACAGCTGTACAAAATATATACATCAAGTAAATGTATTGATAACAATTACAATAAGATGTCGAAACTTGAAATGAAGTGGTTATTTTCTTTTCATACGCCTCGAAGGTTATCGGGAATGAAAAGCGAAGCAAGTTAACTAGTCTTGGATTTTTGTGGTTAAGGAGTAGTAAGTAAATCCTTACTATGAAAGGATAGTTATCTGGTGTGGGCTGAATAAGCAACATATGTAACATTAAGGTTTTTATGGATAAGTTTATTGTTGACAAAGTAAGGAGCATTGAGGATTTTTCGAAGGATTTTGGACTGTAAGGATTGGATACGAGGTGAATTGGATGTTTTGTGGAGCCCTAAAGCTCAACTCCGTACGTCCAAATAATCACAGTCATGTATATGTGTCTTATGTCATTAATTGGGAGCTTTGAACGTTTGTCTAGTAAATGTTGAAGTAGTCTGTACCAACGGGCAATTTCTTATCGTTTTAGTCTTGACTACCCAATATTATGTATTTCCTCCCCCCCTTTTTTTTTTTTTTTTTTGGATATGATGGATATATATTTTCTTCAGATCGAAGAGGAATTACATTATCCTATTTGTTTTCCCCAATAAATAGTTTTTCGTTTAGGTTTCGTAACAACCTCGTAGCTCCCTGCATTTCCGATAACAGGACTAGTGAAGCAGTAGGCTGAATCATCTTGATATTCCATTTCAAAGTTTGTATTTGCGATGAAGCTTTCAATTAGGGCCTGATTGCAAAGCCTTGTAGCACATTCTCTCGATAAATCGATAGCTCGTTATCGATAGATTTCATTGTGACATATTGTCTCTGAATATCAGGTGAGAGTTTACCAAGTTTTATCTGATTTTCTGTCGAATGTATTATCATTTAACAGGCTGCCAACGTTATATATAGAATATATAAAACCTGATAGTAAATTTCACCAGGGTTTAGTTGAAAAAATAAATTTCAGATCTGACAAATAGTTTTGTAGTTATGGTGAAAACTATGCCAAAAAAAACTTGGGTTTCAAAATAGTTAGCGGTTTTTAACGTTTTGGTATGAGTAGTTAATGGGATTTGATAAACATTTCATACAAAGGGACTGATAGTAAATGTAAGGAGCATTCAAATAAAAAATAGAAATTTGGATCGAACAATTAGTTCCGGAATGAGTATCAATAAACGTGTTTTTTCAGAGAATTGCGACCCCAGATAAAGAGTGCCGAAATGAGGGGTGTAGAGAGCATGGAATATGCGATAATTTTTGACTTTATAGCTTCGTTAGGAATAGTTAGAAGGAAAACATATTAAAAGTCCCCGCCCCTGGGGGGTGAGCTAACGGTGGGGGGAGGGGAGAACGTCCCAATTTTGTTTTTCGATAATATCTCGAAAACGGTGGACTCTAGAAAACTATGCTACGAATCAAAATTAAAGCTCATTATATTTTCTATAAAATTAATTATATACATATTCGTCGAAATTCCAACAGTTTTCGAGATATACGTTATTGAAATTCGATAATTTTAGAAAATTAAAAAAAAAATGTTTACCTCACTTTTTGCTAAACATTTGAAGCAAATACTAGAAACGTATATATGAAATTAAAGTAAATGCAATACTCTACAATTATGATTTTGACATTTTTTCTGAGAAACGATTGTGGAAGGTACTAGAAACAAAAGTTTGACAAAAAGTGAGGTGACATTTATTTTTTTCAAAAAACCGATTTTCAATAAAGAATATCTCGTAAACGGTTAGAACTACGACAAATTTATATATTATCAATTTTATAGTAAATTTAATAAGCTTTTATGTTTATTTGAAACATATTTTTCTAGAGTCAGCCATTTCCGAGATATTATCCTAAAAACAAAAAAATTGAACTTCTCCCCTCCCCCCACCGTTAGCTCACCCCCCTCCCCCAGTGGTGGGGACTTTTATATGTTTACCTCCTAACTATTCTTAACGAAGCTATGAAGTCAAAAATTATCGCATATTCCATGCACTCTACAATGTGTTTATTGACTGGACTGTTTGCTAGATGTGGATAGTTTCTCTAAACGTTACCTGATATATCGAAATGTCAATATTTTCCTGGATAGTCCTGATATTTTTTCTTTCAAATATTTTTCAGGTCGACATATTCATAATTACAATTTCTCACATTAGGGAAGTAGAAAATATATGAGTGATGAGTCGGTCTCGGGACGATACCTCGGTTTAAAAATAAATTTATATTTCCAAAAATAAGGTAAAAAGAAAGCAAAAGTAGCAAAAAATAACACTTAAAAAAAAAAAAAAATCAAGAAATATATTAGTTCACTAATATGCTAGTTAGTAGCATTTATTATCATAAATTATTATTATAAATAAAATATAATTCAATTGACAAATTCGCATTTAAGAAGATGAAATTCCAAGGTTTTATTTATTGATTAAGGAAATGGATATTACTAAAATTTTTCACTAAACATTGTAGTCATTCGGAGAAGAATAGATGTATAACAATAACATAGTTAGATATCTCAAAACTATTTCCTAAGTCAGCAGTATGAATCGGTTCCTAGGAATCGACTCTGGACCATAATAAGAACTCTCATCTCAAGAATCGATGAAACCGAGACTCGACACATCCCTAAAATATATAAAAGTAAATGTCCACTGGAGCAACCAAGGCTTCAGCCCCCCCCCCTCCCCCCCCAGACGACCGAAACGACTAACAATATAAGCCATAAAACATAAGCCAAAGTTTCTTCCATCGCGTTTTAATGCTATCAACTAAGGCACTGACGATAACCCATTGACGATGATTGAAAAGGAAAGCGCTTTTCCGAAATTGTAAAATTATAAGATAAAATATATAAGATTGACTGCTTGGATTGCAAAAAACATTATATTGGAGAAACGAAGCAGAATTTATATAAAAGAGTTAATCAACATAAATACGACACTAAAAAAATTAGCAAATCAAACAGCAATAAAACAGCCCTTTTAGAACACGTACAAAAACTGAAACACAAATTCAATTTTGATAATGTTAAAATCTTACAACACGAAACCAAAACACATAATAGAAAAATAAAAGAAGCAATATACATTAATAAAACAATAAATAATGCAATAAACTACAAAACAGACACAGATAAAATAGGATCCATATATGTTAGTATAATTAATGAATTAATAATATAAGATTGGCCAACTTAGTACTAAAAACAATAGTAGATATTAGGATTGACCCTTGTACCCATAAGGTAGAAGAATTATTCTATTGACTATGTAAAAGAGAAACAGACACGGTGTGTTAACACCAAGAAATCATTTTAAAGGTAATTTATAATATATACATTGTGATAGATAGAAATATGAATAGTATTGTTTAAATGTTGAAAATATAGTGTGATTATAATAAATTGTTAAATACTGTTTTCAGTCTGATGATGGGACCTTGTTTCCCGAAACATGTCACTTGTTTATACTTTTAATAAAGAGGAGTTTAAATGCTGTTTATTATACTGTTATTGATCAATAAAAGTAACTCCTTCATTGAAGAACTTATAAAATATATAGTTGTGGAACAAATACGATACCTTGGATTTCATATTGGACAAGAGACTTACCTGGAACACCCATACAAGATTGAAAAGACAAAATGCTGCACGTCAACACTTACTCGACAAACGTTCAAATCTCTATATTCACAACAAAAAAGTCATCTATATGACGATTATCAGACCTATTTGGACTTACGGTATAGAGTTGCGAGGATCCACCAAACCATTCTATTCCTCCCGCATCCAATCAATCCGCATTCAAAATCCTTCGAAAAATCCCTAATGTTCCTTACTTTATCACAAATGAGCTGATCCACAATGACCTTAATATCCCATATGTCGCTGATTAGGCACGAACCAGATACCTTTCATAATAAACTTACTTCTCATCCAAATCCACTTGTTGCACAACTTGCTTCCCATTCCATTCCTGGCAATCCTCCGAGGCGTCTGAAAAGAAGATGGCCCCAGGATCTTCTTATTTTGTAGATATTTTGTTAGAGTACTACCAATGGGTAGTTCCTCGACAAGTTTTAAGCAAGTCATAATTTTTCATTTTATACCGCTGATTTACTAGATGTATTTGTTTTAATACAGTTGTAAATTTCCATTAATAAAAGAATACAAAAATTAAATAAATAAATAAATAGTGCAGCGAGAACTATGATTTTCATTTATATAGTCTCGAACGTCACCCATTCCTCGTTTTAGTTTAAGTAAAAGATAAAAAAATATCTTCATATATATATGAACTATTCTACAATATTCGGGTTGTAGGTCCTTCACTATGATTAACAATATTTTGTTTAAAAACCATATGCTTTAGATAATTACATTTTTTTTTTCCTCTCTCCTCTCTTTATTAACCTTTCGACCCCTTTTTTAATGGGATCCTCTTCAGAACTGGAAAAAAATAATACAATTCATAAATATCTTTCCTGACATTGGCACTTATCCAGTTAGTAATAATATAAAATTTGACAGATACAAACTAAAAATTGGTACCCCGAAACTCCAGGCCAGTAAGCCCACCGACTCCTGCGACAAGTGCTTGCCAGCTCAGACACCAGGGCACTGAGCTGCTCGGCGGACTACCTGGCCAAAGAGTCCGAGGTCCAATTACATAAATTTGCAAATAAAATACAACATCTATAGTAAAGAAAAAAACAATATATAAACATACACACACATACACGACCATACACATCTATATATAGGGAATTTTTCCCTTCGTTAAAAACCAATGAAACAATTATGCTAAAAACAATACATAATATTTAGAACAATTTAAAACTTAACAATCTATTTTCAACTTTTAATATAACAATTAATATAACCTAAAAAATCATTTTTACAATTTTATAACCATCATTTTACAAACAATAAAATAGCCAGTCCAACAACCTAGAAACAACAACAGTATTTTGATTCTTTTATATATTAAAAAATTATTTTCAACTGAAGGTTTGATAATTCAAATAAATAAAATTTTACAATTTTGGCAATAAATAAATAAATAAAAATTTTGAATTTTTACACTTAAATAACTTTACAATTTTGGCAATCAAATAATTGTAGACCAACATAAATATTTTAGAACAGCCCTATATCCTAATTGTTAGCTTATAGCCTTTAGAATATTGTGGTAAGCTTAATTTAATTTGGAACAATCATTTCTCGTGTTGATGGTATTATTATCTTTTTTTATATGCATCATTTCGCGGGTGAACATTTTTTGTTGATTTTGTTCCACATCTAATACTCTCACCCTCTCAAAATCAAACACGTGATTGTTTTTGATTGCGTGTATCGCTAGAGCTGTTTCCTCTTTGTCACTTTCTATACTATATTTGTGGCCACAACCGTCGACACACTTCCCTCCAATCCACTCCTCTAAAACCCAAATCCCCTAGGTCGGCCCTGACGCAATCCTCCCATCTTCGTCTCGGTCTACCCCTCATTAGTTAACCCGACGGCTCATAACTAATTACTTTTTTCGGAATTCGATCATTACTAAACCGACTCTATATGCCCATTCTAACCGTCGCGCTACTATTACTTGAACTATATTTACCGGATATAATTTGCGCAATTCCGCATTGTGAAGCCTTCTAATTTCTCCTGTTTCTTCATCCTTTTTTGGGCCAAATATTCTACGTAGTACTTTATTTTCGAAAACTTTATGGCGTTGTTCCTCCCTTAACGTCAGCGGCCATGTTTCGCAACCGTAGAGAACTGTTGGTAGTATAATAGTATTGTATATCCTAATTTTTAAATTTTTGGAGAGTATGCGCGAACTGAGTAATTTTGCGACCGAGAAATAACAAGCATTACCGTATTTTAGCCTAGCCTTTATTTCTTCTTGAATTTAATTTTTCCTCGATATAATAGACCCTAGATATTTGAATTGCTCAACGTGTTCAAACTTTATCCCGGAAATATCTACATTACTAAAATGTTCACCGTTTCTACTACTAACCATATATTTCGTTTTATCGGTATTAATTACTAAACCAATTTCGTTACCGGTTTTCATGAGCGTAGTAGCGTTTAGTTTTATAGTTTCCTCGTTTTCACCCAAAAGTACCAAATCATCAGGAAAACCCAAGAACCGGACATTTAGCACCCATCTCTAATCCTTTTCCCGTAAGCATTACCTTCCTAATGACGTATTCTAGCGCTAAGTTAAATAATACCAGAGAAAGAGAATCTCCCTGTTTTAAATCCGAACGTACCTCAAACTTTTCGGAGTAAAAAGTCCCGATTCGGACTCTATAAATGTTTCGGACATGCACATCTTTTCTAGATAAACCAATTTCTTTGGTATCCCCAGTTCGATCAAAATATCAAACAGTTTTTGGCGGTAAATCGAGTCGTAATGCACTACGCTCTTAAATTCTAATTTTTTCTCTAAAAATTGACGAAGGGAAAACATTTAATCGATAGTTTAACGACTCCGCCTAAAACCACATTGATAGTCTCTAATTATTTCCTCCGCGTAATCAGTAATTCGGTTCTTTAGAATTAATGTAAATATTCCGTTTATAGGACAAAAAATATAAAATATATAAAAACCCACCCCCTCCCCCCCCCAGATAGTAATCCTGGTTGCGCCACTGGATATGTCTATTTATAATCAACTGATATTACGTCTAATGTTTCTGATGAGGAAACATCTCATATACGAAATATTAAAGATCTGTTTTAAACAGTATGTTATATTCCTTCTATAATGGGGAATCTACCCTAAGCCATTGCCACAGCAGAGCTAATACTGACCTAGATCCGGACCAATGAGATGAATGACCTTTGCCAATTGGCTCTCCACCTCCGTTTGTTCTTCGGAGGGGGGACCGAGGGGGGGGGGGTTCCTGTAGCTATTGACTTCATCACTTAACGCTCCATTTGGAAGAATAAATGAGAAGAGGGAATAATATCATGGAGGCTAAAAAGGTAATCCATTTGTGCCACGGTATAATAATGACTTAGGAAGCGGAAATATATTTTAAGAATATTCTTTCGATAATTGAACGACAAGAAACTGCTCGTCTAGGGTTGCCATCTCCTAAAATACAAAAGCCGGACTTGGCGCTGTAACTAAGCCGAACATTATCTTTAAAAGCCAAACCTTATAAAGCCGGATGTACGTTTTTAAAGTTGGAAATAACTTCAATAATAAAAAACTGTCAAGATAAGTTACATGTAATTTTTTATAAAACAGTTTAAATTTTTAGTTATAACATTAACCACTTATTTATAGTCCTATCCTTAATCTTTTGATCTTTATGTATGACATTAAAATTAATAACTACCTGAAACATTTTCAGTCTTCTATAGACTTCACTTATATAAAACAAAAACAAAAATAAATAAATTACAGCTCAACTTTGGCAGTAAACTAAAGGTTTTCATTATACAAACATAAAAATATATGCACTCTTCTAAGGAGAAAACAAAAAGATTAAAATTAAAAATCCAATTATAAAGCAATTTCAAATTTTTCTAAAAATAGTAAAAATCCATAAATTTTTAGTTATAGCATCAGGGATGCAGTCAAAGTAACACCACGTTTAAGAAGGAATTCTTTAATACGTGCCAACGTTTCGGCCTGCGTTGCAGGTCTTCTTCAGGGCCACCGAACCACACTTTGACTGCACCCCTGATTATCTTCTTCTCCATTCATCATCCAGTCAACTATACTTTTATCATTTTTAGTTATATTTTGCTTTTTCACCTACTTTATCCAAAACGTTGTTTTCCTTATAGAAATCATATCATAAAATTCTATTATATCATATCTGCACATGTTAATTCTGCAGGCCCTAACGCTTCGTTGAAAAATGAAGTTCGCATTTGAATCCATGAAAGAATCTATTCTTGACGTAGATGCTGTGCTACGAATCTTCATTTTATGTTTTTCGGTTTTTAAATGATAGAAAATCATTTGATTGCTGTTTAAACGGTTTTTTTAACTTCCGCCATTGTTGTCTTCCAGGATACTGTTTTAAAATATTTAACGGTTTTAAGATGGCGGACCTTAAAAGGACACTTTTTAAAAAATATTCGACTATTTAACTGTTTTAAGATATAGAAAGGATATTAATTCGTTGTTAACTCATTCTACGGGAGGCTGTTATAAGGACACTGTTTTACAGATCTGCCAGGATCTGACGATTTTTTGAGGCCGAAGGACATCCTTGGCCACTCTCTCCATCCACAATTAGAATTAGCTTTTTCGTCCTTAAGGGTTGCTGTTTAAACGGTTTTTTAAGTTTTTTAAGTCAGCTTTGCCCTTATTAGTTATTGAAATTGCTTGGTCACAAATAAAACATTAAAATTAAAAAAAAAAAACACAATATTCTAAAGGCTATAACCGAACGATTAGGATATAGGGCTGTTCTAAAATATTTATGTTGGTCTACAATTATTTGGTTGCCAAAATAGTAAAGTTATTTAAGTGTCAAAATTCAAATTTGTTATTTATATATTGCCAAAATCGTAAAAGTTTATTTGTTATTTGAATTATTAAACCTTTAGTAGAAAATAATTTTTTAATATATAAAAGAGTCAAAATACTGTTGTTGTTTTTAGGTTATTTAGGTTATTGGACTGGCTATTTTATTGTTTGTAAAATGATAGTTATAAAATTGTATAAATGGTTTTTTAGGTTATATTAAAAGTTGATTGTTTATTTCGTATAACGTCACTTTATGCTGCTATGGCTAATCTAACGATGCTACGGTGGGAGTCCTAAATTTTGCATAATTGTATAATTAGGATAGGGATCTTTAACGAGTACCTGACATCGCACAGGCTCGGGACCCCCATTTTACGTCCCTTCCGAAGGACGGCATAGCTAAGGATTTTTTACTCTCTTTAAAAAATCCTAAGGTCATCTGCCGGGCTGCGAACCCGCGATCTTGGGTTTAGTAGGTTGCTATGCTAACCACTACACCACAGGTGACCCCTATTAAAAGTTGAAATTAGATTGTTAAGTTTTAAATTGTTTTAAATATTTGATTGTGTATTGTTTTTAGCATAATTGTTTCATTGGTTTTTAACGAAGGGAAATATTCCCTATATATAGATGTGTATGGTCGTGTATGTGTGTGTATGTTTATATATTGTTTTTTTCTTTAGTTATAGATGTTATATTTTATTTGCAAATTTATGTCATTGGACCTCGGACTCTTTGGCCAGGTAGTCCGCCGAACAGCTCAGCACCCTGGTGTCTGAGCTGGCAAGCACCAGCCACAGGAGTCGGTAGGCTTACTGGCCTCGAGTTTCGGGGTACTAATGTTTAGTATGTATCTGTCAAATTTTATATTATTACTATCTGGATGAGTTTCAATGTCAGGAAAGATGTTTATGAATTGTATATCATTTTCCAGTTCTGAAGAGGATACCATTAAAAAAGGGGTCGAAACGTTAATAGATAGAAGAGAGAGGAAAAAAAATGAATAAATAAAAATGTAATAAAGCATATGGTTTTTAAACAAAATATTGTTAATCATAAAGGAGGACCTATAACCTGAATATTGTAGAACAGTTATTTATATATATGTATAGCGGAAGGTGCTGTACCTAAAGCACAGTTGTACCATTGGACATTTTTAATTAAGAGAAAGTGGGAGGAAGAAAATTGAAATTGTTAGATTGGTAATGCTGCAAGCAGCTCCCTGCTGTTGCACCTGTGTTTTCAAGATTGTCAGATCAACAGTTGAGTAGAAACTATTATTTTCAAGTTTTTTTCTTCCAAATCCTGGCCAATCCAACCAGTGATTTTTAATTTTTAAAGACCTACGCTTAGAAATTTTCTAGGCAGTAATATTTTATCGGGTTGTCCGATAAATATATCATAACTTCATATGTTTTCATATCAGTTATCACTTACGGGTTTTGTGAAACAGAGCTTTCCATACAACTTGGCGTTCAGTTGTACCTGTGGACACCATTGCCAGCTAAATCTGTGGACAGATAGTTAAAGTGTCCACTGGTAGAACTGATTTTTCTTTTTGTTTATTAATTCATTATTTCAATTATAAATATTGCAATATTTATAATTGATATAAAAAGCCTAAGTTTGGATACCTACTATTCGTATAACCTTTTTTTTAGGAGAAGAAAACTCACTATTTATAACAAACTATTCAACTAGTGAAGATAGTGATTTCACAAATGTGATTCTGGCTGATCCATCAAGCTAAGATTGTAATTTTTTGGATCAATTAATTAATGATTATGAACAAGGTAAAGAAATTTAAGATGAAGAAATATATGTTGGTAGCTTTGTTTTGTGTTGTAAAGCATTTTATAGCTTTGATCAAAGAAAAAGTAGACTCGTTCACAATTGCTACTTGAAGAAAATTTTATCAAATGAGAGAATCCCAAAATTTATTCTTCCGGACTGTACTCTATTCTACTGATTATAAAATTGAAATAATAGATATCAAAAGAAAATCACCACCGCCGTATTTTATGGCAGGTACTGGCAGATTATGTAAACAATTACATTTTCCTACATCTTTTCATGGATACAATCTCTAATGATTCGGTTTTTTCCATAAAAACAAGTTTGTGACACTCGTTAATAACAATTATCGGTACATAAGAGATTTATTTTTTTTAAAAGGTTTAAAAATAAGTTAAGTATCTATTTACTTTCATAAGCTAAATTTATTGTTATCACCTTTCTAGTCGGCCTTCTAGTTTAATAATCAAGTCGACTTTTCTTGTTTAAATATTATATTTTGTTTAGTACATTTAATAAAAAAATATTGCTGATGTGTTTTTCTAAATATCATTTCAATTATCGTTAAAAACCTATGAAGAAATGAATGTCCATTGGTACAACCGCTAGTGTCCACAGGTACAAAGAAGGAAAGTACCTATGGACACTAATCAGTGAGTTACAAAACATTATTTTTTGTAAAAATAAAATTACTTTTTAAAATAATGACACCAGGGGGTTCGATATAACCAGTCAGACCCCTTAAATTTCTTATCTAATGGTACATTAACCACTCAGATAAATAAAGCACCGAAAATTAGAAAAATTTATAAGTGAAAATTGTCCACAGGTACAGGCCACCACATATATATCAATGTCTCCGTAAAGTAGGGTTTTAATCAGTTTTTGTCCTTTTTTAGTTACTTCGAGTACAATACAATAATATAATCCAAACACAAACAATTAAAAAAAAAATCAATAAAACAATATTATCTTTAAGAGAGGATCTTGAAAAAATAATGTCTGTCTGTCCACGGCTTATGAGTCCTGTGCCAGATAAGTGGAACTCATAATCTGAGTGGAATTGCATTTTTATTTTGCCGGATTATAATTAGCTAATGAGTGCAAAAGGTTAAGACGAAGCTGCTATCTGGTTTCCGAAATAACTAACAGGTTTCCCTCTAAAAAAAACCCTGCGTGTCTTTGTCCCCACATATTTATTGTAGCTATGTTTTGTGTCTGTTGGGATGGTCATAAAATTCGTCACGAAATGATCTGTATTTTGGTTTTGGTGTGGTTCAATACAAATACAGTTGTTTTTTTTTTTGTTGTTTTTTTTTTTTCAGAATAGTTATCTCATTTTAAGTTTGTTTCCAATAGGAATGGCAGTACTAGTCTTAGAGAAAACTTTCTTTTTTTTTATCTCGCAGACGTTAGGGGTTTTGTGACACGCTCTACCTCTATTGGTTTTGGTCGGATTGATAATTTAAGGACAGTTTCCTTATCGGAAGCAGCAGATATAAAAGCAGTAGATTATAGAGTCCAGTCAATGAGCACTGAAATGAGGGATGTAGTATGCATAGAATATGCAAAAATTTTTGACTTTATACCTTTGTTAGGAGTAATTAGAAGGTAAACATACTAAAAGTCCCCTCCCCTGGGAGTGAGCTAACGGTGGGAGAGGAGATGAAGTCTCATTTTTGGATTTTTCAATTATATCTAAAAAAAAGGTGAACTCTAGCAAAAATATGTTTTAAATAAAATTTAAAGCTAATTAAATGTCTTATAACATTGTTTATATATATATTTGTCGGACTTATAATGGTTTTCATGATATATGTTATCGAAAATGTTTTTTTGAAAATTACCGATGTTTAATAACGTACAGTCTAGGGTTAGGCGATAGTCGATAGTTACTACTACTACTACTACTACTAGGTCATACCTATCGATGGTCACTATCGATAGTGCTCACTATCGATAGATCTTTTTTACTATTTTCAAGTTTTAAAACATTCTTTTAACTGTCCAGTGTCGGGTTCATTTGAAGTTAAATTCGGAATTCCTAGAGCTCAAGGGTTCTCTTAAAGATTAAGCCAAAGGAAAGCAGAAATGCTAGTTTTTCTTTCGGGAAATATGTGGCTCAAGGAGCACACATGACTCTTGAAATTAACTATTTCGTTATTTTTCTTTTATGAAGATTTGATTTGTTCCTCATTATTGAGACCATGTAAATTGTAAATACATTTTTTAAAATTCAAATAAATTAGTTTTTTTCTCTCATCTTTATGATATAACTAGCATCCCCAGTCACGGCTTCGCCCGCTCTTATAAGTAACGAACCTAGATAGGTTTAACTAATAACAGAAGTTTTATTTTTTAACAATAAAAATCTTATAATGCAGTTGAGAATTATTTTCTCTCAATATTTCTAAATATTTTCACCCAAAGCTTCAAGTATTATTGCAAGGATTTACTCAAAAGCATTATTGGATATTCAATCCTTAAACTTAATCTATGAGTTGGTAATTTAGACGGACAGAGACGTTTTAGGAAGAAACTCTGGCGGATAATGGACTGCATTATCAGTGCTTACAATCCTATCAATAGAGTTATTCTCTATGTCACAATTTACTTTTTCAATAATAATGTTGTTAATATTCTATGCTATAGTATTTGTTGGTAATATTACTGCTCTTTCACACAACCAATGGTACAATTTATTAAATAAACCTTAACCTTCATCAAAAGCTATGGTTAGGTCGCCCATTTTTTAAACACAATATCAAAAAATAATCGATATTTCGGTAAAAAAATAATGTTTGTTTGTTTATTTCGTTTAACGTCACTTTATGCTGCTATGGCTAATCGGACGATGCTACGGTGGGAGTCCTATATTTTGCCTATCCAGGTATAATTAGGATAAGGATCTTTAACGAGTACCTGACATCGCACAGGCTCGGGACCCCCATTTTACCTCCCTTCCGAAGGACGGCTTAGCTAAGGATTTTTTACTCCCTTTAAAAAATCCTAAGGTCATCTGAAGCAATAATGTTTAGTGCAGCAAAAATAATTTTATTGATTTCATTTGGTTGGATTTTAATAGCTATCTAATGTTAATGACAGAGTGACAAACTTCTACCACTTAACACTGTGAATTTAAATTATTATTATAGTAAACTATACTATTTAAAATCTTCCTAGAATTATGAAGATTTTGTAGTTAAAATTTGGTACAGAGGGGTTTAATAATTTTACCATTGCAAACTCTGGTGTAGAATGCCGCTAACCACAAATCGTTCGATTATTAAATATCCCTAGGATCCGCACTTCTCACTTTCAAAAACCTTCCCGGGGATATACCTAATAATTTCCCAAATTTTCACGGCGATTGGATGTACGGTTTTGGAATCTATCAAGTACAGACATTCATTTTTATATATATAGATCTTATAATTTAATTTAAATTGAATTCGGAATTCCTAGAGCTCAAGAGTTCACTCAAAGATTAAGCCAAAGGAAAGCACAAATGCCAGTTTTTCTTTCGGGAAATATGTGGCTCAAGGAGCACACTTGACTCTCGAAATTATCTATTTCGTTATTTTTCTTTTCCGAAGATTTGATTTGTTCATTATTATTGTAACCAAGTAAATTGTAAATACTTTTTTTTAAAATTCAAATAAATTAGTTTTTTTCTCTCATGTTTATGATGCAATCTTATGATTTATAATCCTGCGATAGCAATCGATAGTTTTCAACCGATAGTATCGGCCTATCGATAGTGCTAACTACGATTGCCCAACCCTAGTACTTTTTGATCCTAAATGTGTAAACAAATAGTGGGATTGTATTTGTTTACCTTCTACTATTAGAGAGATATGGAATCAGTGACCCAATAATTTAGTTGTGCCCAGAGTATCCAATATTAACCATGTATTTTGTATTATTATGTCCAATAGACTGAGTTTCGAACTGTCTAATGAGGAAAAACTTAAAATAATGACGTTTGGAGGGTGATGTGCAACCAACCCACTGTGGTAAGAATAATAAACAAAAATCTTTCCCAGCCATCTACCGAGCGAAAGAACGGGACTGGAAGGTAAAGGAAGACAGATGGTCGCTTAGATCGCATGATGATAAGATTATCCTTTAGAAAATCGCTTCAAAACTGCAAAAGAAATATCTAGAGATCTAGCAGATAGCAATTTAGCAGAAGTAAGTTGTGAAACAGTTGAAGTAAGTTGGTAGAAGATTAAGAGAAATAGGTTTATGGGCAAGAAATTTTAAAAATTGGACATCTGATGACTGGAGGAAAGTGATGCTTTCGGGTGAGAGTAAATTCAATATCTTCAGTTCCGATGGTACTCTATACGTATTTTCTGGTTTTTCTGGTACTCTAATCACCCGTAAAAATGATGAATATACAAAAAAAAAAAATTACGAAACGACAAAAAAAAAAAGGACTAAAAAGGATAGTCCTTTTTTTTTTTTTTTTTTTTTTTCGTTTCGTAATTTTTTTTTTTTATATATTCATCATTTTTACGGGTGATCATATCGTATATAGGAGGAGTCTCCTAGAATCCGATTAGTCCTTTTTTTTTTTTTTTTTTTTTTAATCACATCATTTTTACGGGTGATTAGCCCAGTGTTAGAAGGACTAACGGAAAAAAAAAAAGACTGGCCAAATGAAAGATTTGACGAATCCTGTACTATAAAAACAGTGAAACATCCAGCAAGTGTGATGTTCTGGGGATGTTTTTTCTACTTTGGAGTTGGCCGAATAAACTTCATTGATGGGACGGTTAATGCAGAAAAAGATAAAAAAGAGTTTTGTAAAGTCTGAGAATAAAGATGAGCTAAAACAGGCAATTTAAAATGTGTGGAATGAGGAGATTAGTGACGAAATCATAAAACGTTTGATCGACTCGATGCCAAACAGGATCTCCTCAGTTATCAGGGCTAATGGCGGTTCGACAAAATACTAGTTTATATTAATATTTTAATAAATATGTTTTTAATGTTTTTAAACATTAATAAATTCATATGAGTACGTAAAAAAACAATTTTTTTCTTAAATTCAACAAAAACATAAAAACATTTTATTTACCATTTTATGAATATTGTTTCTTTTTAATTTGGGTTTTAACCATTTTTCATACCCAATAACATACTCTTTTTCTTTGCAAAACATTTTCAAATTATCAAAAGGTAAGAACAACTTTGGTTTAAGGAGATCCTCCATTATTTTTAAGTGATGCAATTTCTATGACCATGATATCTCGGAAACAGTTGAAAGATAAACAAAAATGTACATGTATGAATATTTAATTTTGACTTGGAACATATTCACTGTTTTCAAGATATAATCGAAAAACCCAAAAATGGGACCTTCTCCCGTCCTCCCAATCATTAGCTTACCCCCCAGAGGCGGGTAATTTTAGTATGTTTACCTTCTAACTACTCCTAATAAAGCTATGAAATAAAATATTTTCGCATATTTTATGAACTTTAAAATATGTTTATTGACTGGACTAATAGACATATTCATAATCTGTTGTGGTTCCTAGTCAGTTTTTGTAACTTTTTTTTTGCCAAAATAGGTATGTATTTTATTTTACTAAACATTAGTATAGGAAAAAAAAGTTGAATTTAAACTTCGCGGGCCGTCGACATGAGCGTCACTGAAGAAGGCGTTCCCTCCGTGACGTCAGGGACCCCCAGGATCAATATGCCGAGGCTAAGTTGGCACAACTGGGAATCGAACAGTCCTTACACTCAATACCTCAGCGGTTAGCTGTACTCCACTCTACTGGAGAGAGGAAAACTGGAGAAACTGGAGAACTGGAATACCTTGTCAGGGAACTAGCTCAGGACGCACAGAGGACGCCTATGTCTTGTACGCCAAATGTGGGGAATATGCTTTGTATCAAACTGTCATCCATGAATCGGCGAATGTAAGGATACATAATTATAACCGTAGCCCTAGTTGAGAATGTGCACTAGAATTAGTTTAATAGATTCACAAGTAGTGCTTCACTGCCTTACATATCAATTGAAACCTCTAGCCAATCCCATTCATGCATAATAGAAAAAAAAAAAAAAAAAAAAAAAAAAAAGAAGATGATCTTTTAATGTTAATTACAAAGATTTTGATTGGTCAAAAAGTATAGATACGTCATAATTGATACGTAGTACATAGTAATTCAGTTACCCTTAGAACGTAGGTACTTACATTTAGCTGTAACAACCTTATACTTTTGCTAAACAAAATGATCTTAAACTGGATATATTTCAATGTATCATCTAAATTGTAATAATACTTAAACGAATAAGATAATTGAATTAAATAAACATGGAAATGTCTGTAAACGGGTTTAAATTGAGTCCAGATAAGGTTATTGATTCCCATAGAATACATTCTATAAAGAACACTCATATAAAAAAAAAAAAAAATACTTGATGATATCACAATATTATTACATATGACTTAATACTTAATAGAATTTAAATTAATTCAATGATATATCAATAAGGCATTTATAATTAAATAAAATAACATTAGATATAATGTTTATGATCATGTAAGCAAGTGTTGACATATGAAGGGTATATATTGGAGCGGATACTAGGATTACCATTGATGCCTTAGAGAACACATGACTTGATTGATTTTTTTGTTCAAGTGCATCCCAACCCCGATAGCTAGGCTACCTATATATTAATTCCATCGCTCATTTTTTTTTTTTTTTTTTTTTGGTTCTAACTAGACTGCAAAAAAAACAAAACAAAAACACAATTGAGGAACAATTCGGCCATATTGTGTTACCATAGTTCAATAAACAGGAAATGAGCTTTAGGTAGCAGAGTTCCTACCTCTTTAGAGCAATGGCACCAAGGTCAACCAGTAATTTCCATATAAGCAAAAATTATCCCAACAACAAAATATATTATAGAAAAACACAACGTTAAGTTGTATCATTAATATATTCGAACTAAGAAAAACCTCTTTAAATCGATACTTTGATCAAATTTAAATTTAAATGTGACTTTAAACTATGCCCAACCGAACATGTAAAAAAAAAAAAAAAAATTATATAGGGTAAACCAGACAGTTATTGACACTTTATCTTAAAAATTAAAAATTAATACTGTTGTCCTTTTAAATCCTACCATTCAACTATGTAAAAATAATTTTAATTCTGCCTGTATCTTAAAAGATATCCATAGGGTGTCAGTAACTGTATTTACATTATTTACTGTCACTATTTTGTAAAATACAATCTAAGAATAATGTTTGGTGTGAAACTTCTTGTTTAGCTATAAGTATGGTAATTATGGAAAAATAATGTAAATTTCAACTTTATTGAACTATTTTCTTTCTAATCATAAGGTATAGTTGACTGTGATATATAGGAGATGTAGATAATTAGGGTAGGCAGTCATAGATATTCAGCAGATCAAAATAAAATATTTATTTTATTATAATTCTTAAAGCCAACGTTTCGACTTGCAATGCAAGTCTTCATCAGGGCTAGAAAAAAAGAAAACAAGCATACCTATAGTCATACCTCTTTGCTTGTTTTCTTTTTTTCTAGCCCTGATAAAACTTGCATTGCAAGTGGAAACGTTGGCTTTAAGAATTATAATAAAATAAATATTCTATTTTGATCTGCTGAATATCTTTGACTGCCTACCCTAATTATCTACATCTCCTATATTCTTTCTATAATTTTAGTATGAATATTTCCTAATATTTCTTTAAGAATGTCAATAACTGTCTGGTTTACCCTATATTGTATATTTAAAAAGTAAGTTATTAATTTAAATGTTCATCATTTCCATCTTAATGTAAATATGCAGGCAAATTCTTAATAAATCCAATTCGATTTATGTCTTGTATTTATATCCGTCAATATAAGATGACAGGAAAAATATTCCACACAGTTTTTAGCATTTCCTCGCCTTAAAATTTTATTATTGTTTAGGGGTTTTATAAATTAAGGGATATAATAATTAATAGAAAATTATCAAGCAATTTTAAATTTACGAAATTTTAAATTAATACGTTTGATATCCTCTCATTACGTTTATTGCGTCTTGCGTTATATGAGGTATAGGCCTAATGTAATTTTGTATAACTTCTTCAGGGGTATAGGCACCATTTTATACAGAACTGTAACAGGTCTTATGAATTTAAAATTTTATAATTTATTTTTATTTATAAATAATCGTTTAACAAAAACAGACAAATTTAGAACCTCTTCATTTTTTATGTCGGTTTAAAATTATTAACTTCAGAATTAATTTCAATTTTTTTTGTATTTGGTTAAATAAAATATAATTAAACTTTCCTCTCTTTTATAAAAAAATAAATAATAAAATATTAAGTGTAATAACTGGTGATATTTATTTATTTTTTTATTTATTTTTTCATTTATTTTTTTTTACAACTGTATAAAACAAATAAACCAAGCAAATGTATGGGAAAATGAATACAGTAGCATTTCAATAACTGAGCAACCACCAATTCGTGTCATTTTAATAAAACGGGATTAGAATGGAAATTGAGAGTCTAGTGGATTTGTTATAATTTTATTATTATTGTTTCAAAATACAGCTTGCTTTCATTTAATCAATGATTTGAATAATTTTAATATGTTTCATATGCCCAGGTTAAAGAATTTGGGGACGTAAATACCATTTACTGTAAAATATTTAAACTTACATTTTACATTTAAATTTAAAAGAATTTAAATCTTAAAAAAAAAAAATTATTTAAAACAATATATAGAATCAATGTTTAATATGTATTACAAATGTTTTCGCAAAATATTATATGTACGTAACCCTCAGGAAAATCCGTCTTTTCTGTTTTAGTGTACGTAACGAAGAAAACGTTCTCCCAGATATTAAATTAAGATTAAAACCATAAATATTTAAAAAGAAAATCCGTGTTTTAGAATTGAAGAGGAGTTTAGTGGATGATGGGGTTATGTTACATTTTATAAAAAAATACAATCTAATTCATTGGATTATTCCACTTGGACAAACAACTTAACTAGGAATCAACACACCAGACTAAAACGACAAGAGACTTGTCGTTACAGACTACTTCAACATTTACTAGACACACGATAAAAGCTCCCAATTAATTACAAAAGACTCATTTACATGACTGTGATTAGACCTATCTGGACGTACGGAGGTGAGCTTTGGGGCTCCACCAAACCATCCAATTCATCTCGTGTCCAATCCTAATAATCCAAAATCCTTCGAAAAATCCTCAATGCTCCTTACTTTGTCACCAATAAACTTAACCATAAAGAAATTAATGTTCCATATGTTGCTGATTTAGCCCAAATCAGATATCTATCCTTTCATAGTAAGCTCCATAACCACTCAAATCCCCTAGTTTCCCAACTTGCTTCCGACACCATTTCCGATAATCCTCCGAGGCGTCTGAAAAGAAGTTATGGCCCAGAGACTTCCTAGTGTAGATTTTATTAAAGTGCTACTATTGTGTAGTTATTCACAAGTTATTTACATGCTATTGTATTCACTACCAACACATTTACTTGATGTATATGTTTTTGTACAGTTGTAAATATCAATAAATAAATAAAAAATTGTTTGGATAAAGGATGTTTTGTACAGACGTTTTAGATTTCAAAACCTGAATATTTTAAAACAACTAGAAAAAGAGAAAATGAAGGGGCTGTGTAAAATTTTCCTGCTAAAAGAAAGTTTAGAAAAAAAAACATTAAACATAAATTACTTAAAATTGTATTTTGTTACACAATCCCTTCTTCCACTATACCCTTCGATAAAAAAAATTGATCTTAGTACTTAAACAAATACATTAATCCTAAATACATAGTTTAAAAAATAAATAAATTGTTCGCTGGGCGATTTAAACTTATATTATTCAGTTTAAAACTATTAAAATTTTCGTAGGTCGACTTTATTTTTAACCTTTTTTAATACGCTGTTATTAACTTCACCTGTATGTAACGGAATCTTTCATCTCGATTTTAACCAATTTCAAGGACCAATGGCAATACAATAATTGCACAACTTTGTTTTAATGTTCTCACTTAGTCCAGCCGAAATACCCCCCAAAAGGGGGACTGCCTTGCAAAGTAGTAGGTTTTAGTAGCAAAGTAGGTTTTATTATTCAGTATTCTCCAGACGGTTCCTGAGAATAAAATATCAAAAATATGACTACGTTTGATAAGGGGAACATTTTTTGGGAGGAAAAACCCAACATTTTGCACTTTTTTTTCAGATTTTTACATAAAACAGATGCAAAAATGCTTTAAATCGAAAAACCTGTTATTTACAAAATAAAAGTTTATTAAATTGTGCGTCTAAAGAACACTTAAATTAAATTTGATTTTGGCGTTTAGCCACAATCTATTGTCAAAATCGATGAATTTCGCCAATCTTTCTCAAAAAGTTAGTTTGGGTCTATCTATATTACACAAATAGCTAATCCAATCAAAAAATGTTATACATCAATAGTTGAAGATGATCAGATTTTGTGCAAGATAGGATTTTTAAAAATTCTGATTGCTACTCCGAGATATGTCAATAAAACTTTTTAGTTCGGTTTGCTATTTAAGCGTGTTTTTTAAACTATAATTTTTGTGTTAAAAATAAAATATTTTTTTAAACGTTATAAGGTCTAATATAAATACAAAAATTTTGGTCTCTATACGCTTAATTGTGATTTTTTTTTTTTTTTTTTTTTTTTTTATAGGGTAAACCAGAGAGTTATTGACACTTCAAATAGTTCTAACTTGGAAATTAAAAAAAATAAAAATCATAAAATTCCTTTTAAATTCTAAAACTCAACTGTGTTAAATTCTTTCAATTCTGCTCGCATTTTAAAAGATGTCCTTAAGGTGTCAACAACTGATTTTACATTAGTTATTGTCACTATCTTAATATATACTGGCAAGCAAAAAATTCCACCAAATGATTTTTTTTTTCTCAGCATAACTTTTTATTTTTTAGGCCTATACGTTTCCGTATACTTTAACCAGGGCATATGGAACGTAATAGGAATAATTAAAAACATTAATTAAATAAAAGCAAGTTGTATTAAAAAAAATTAATTACAAAATTTAAACTTAATATAATTTATTATAGTTTTGAATTAGATGGGGCATATTCCTCAAGAATTATGCTTGTAGTTTATTAAACCCATCTGTTGCAATATACCACCAACATCGTTACAAAAGACTAAATCCTTCTCTTGAGAAAAATACGGTAACAGATTCTTTTCTCGGGTACGATAAAAAGTAATGTTGGTTTCGGGATTAAGCAATTTTTTTTTTTCTTTTGAACGAGATGAAAAAAATTCTGAAGATGCTTTCGGTAAATTCAGATCCCTCACTAAGCCATTTAGTTATTTCTGATTAAATGGTTGAGGTTCTGAAAGGCTATATATGTAATCTGGATCAGAGTCATCACTCGATATATTTTGTTTGTTTGTGATTTTAATTGAGATCGTTGAGCAGAAGATAAGTTAGGATATGACCACTTACTTCGATTTTCAGGTTTAATTCCGTTTATTTTCACAATGCAGAAGTAGCAGACGTCACGATAGTTTTGAGGTTCTCACCAAATCATGGGAGTTACGAACTTCACTGCATCTCTTTTCCAACTGGACCATAACCGTAGACACACAACAAATTTTCGGCAAACAATATGAGGAACCCATGGCTTGTCCTGTTTGTACAAATCTATTTTGAAGTGTTGATGATATGCAGTTTTTACAAAATCTAATATATGTTTTCGATATTTTTCAAAATATATATTCGCCACAAATATAGCAAAAACAATCTGGATTATGCACACAAGACCGTCTGGACGAACGCATATCGAAAATAACAACAGAATATATTTTACTGCCCAACAAAAATTTAAAATCTAAGTAAAAATACTAAATAAGGTTGGTAAGCTATAACACAAAACCCAAAGCTGTTAGAGAAACATTGTTGTCATATTTATTACATATGTACCAAATTGAATTAGAAACAACAAAATAGTCACAGGAAACAAACAATTTCTATGTTTTTGTTTACCAGTGTAATGAGTAGTTTTTTACAATTTAAAATTGATCTCTAAACACTAGACAAATTAAAAAAACAAACCCACATAACAAAAATAAAATAAATGCAAATAAATAATATCTATACTAGGTATAATATAAAAGGACAAGCCATTTTTCGTTTGTGATCACTAACCGCGAAAACTACTGAACCAATATGTACCAAATTTTAATTTAATTTAGCAATAATAAAATCTACTTATTTTAACTAATTGGTTATTAATACCGATAATATTAGTAAAGTAGCGAAGTTTGAAAAATTACCGACAGGTGGCGAGCGGCATTCTGCATGAGAGGTTACAAAGGTACGGTGTTATACAGGGTGAGTATCTCTTAGTGTAAAAAAAAAAAATTGGGTGAAACTAGATCAAAAATATAGCAAAATGCCGCAGATCTTCGAATGATATGCTAAACGTATTGATTTTGTTTCAATTTCATGGAGAAATTTACTTTTGAAACCGATGATGTTCTCATTTGGCATACAAATCAGTTACTTGTGTAAACAAAAAATTATGATAATCCCTTAATGCAAATCTGCATTTTAAACATAATAAACTCTTCATTCGAATAAAAAGCAAAGAAAAAATTATTGTTTAATAGAAAATAAAGGAAAACTGTCAATAAAGCGACACCAGATCAGAGGATCTTATGTTATTACATTTATTTATTTATTACTATAATTTAGGATTTATTTAATTAGATTTTGATTGTAAGGTTTAAAATACAGTGATAATGAACATATAGCTCTATTTGCCGTTAGCTTCTGAATGCAGATTGTGTTGAAGAATACTACTTTTTGAGGTCAATTTTATGGGCAGATGAGTCTGTTTTTACCGGGGAAGGCATGTTACAAAACATCCTACCACAACTTCATCACGATATTCCACCTGAAGTTCGGCAAAATATGATTTTCCATCCTCCACATTATTCGAAAGCAATACAAATATAAACTAATGATATACATTGATAGGTAGAAATGCCTTCCCTGATAAAAATAGACTCATCTGCCCATAAAATTGACCTCAAAAAGTAGTATTCTTCAACACAATCTGCATTCAGAAGCTAGAAGCTGATCTGGTGTCGCTTTATTGACAGTTTTCCTTTATTTTCTATTAAACAATAATTTTTTTCTTTGCTTTTTATTCCAATGAAGAGTTTATTATGTTTAAAATGCACATTTTCATTAAGGGATTGTCATAATGTTTATTTACACAAGTAACTGATTTGTATGCCAAATGGGAACACCATGTTTTTTCGGTTTCAAAAGTAAATTTCTCCATGCAATTGAAACAAAATCAATACGTTTAGCATATCATTCGAAAGTTAATTAAATTT
Source organism: Euschistus heros (assembly GCA_003667255.2). Classification (NCBI taxonomy): domain Eukaryota; kingdom Metazoa; phylum Arthropoda; class Insecta; order Hemiptera; family Pentatomidae; genus Euschistus; species Euschistus heros. Next base: position 241,320 of record RCWM02000823.1, read on the forward strand.
GCAAGTTTTTTTTCAATTTGACGTTTTGTGGATAGTTTTTTTCGAAGGCGGTGAGCGTTGAAGTATATTTACATTGTGACTCCCAAATCCCCAAATAAGGTGAAGATCAAGCTGTTCCTTAGATACCAAGTTTATATATTCAAGATTACAGGTACTCAGTTACTATAGAAAATTTAATGCTAAATCCGAAAATGTGGTCAAAATTTGAAAAATATTTAAACAAAATGGAGATATAATAGCTTTTAAGGAAAAAAATGTGGTTTCCTCAAAAAAGTCTTTGATTTATCGTATATATGCAACGGATTGGAATAGAAAGGTAAGGTCTGCGGCATTTTTCTATATTTTTGATCTAGTTTCACCCAATTATTTATTTATTTTTTTACGCTAAGAGTCACCCTGTATAGAGCTTGATATTCATAATAAAATTTACTTAAATTCAATTTGTTTTCCTCTCTCTTCAAATCTATCTCTTATTCCGTGACAACAAGCAGATGTGATCAATATTAATTTAATTATTAAAAAAAAATTAATGTACCTATTGTGAAACATGTAAAGTTTGAAAATCAACCGATACAATAGCACAACTACTGAATGCATCTTAACTAAATTTTAACTACACCATCTTCTTAGTTCCGGAAAGGTATAGTTTAAATGTTGAGTGGCAGAAACGATATTTTTAACACTGTAATAGTTTTATGATTAAAAATTAATATCCATTCAGATGAAATCAATATCTGCCGAATAAAAATTATTACCAGATCAAAATGTAGATCCTCTGCTTTTTGATATTGCGTGTAAAAATATTATCCATGGGCCTGCAATGATAATGTAGTCCATTATCCGTAAGACTTTCTTAATAGTGTCACTCCATCTGGATTACTAACTCAAGCATTAAATTTAAAATTGGATTGTAAGTCTGATGGATCTTATTGTTATACACAATATCAAAAACCGAAGGATCGACATTTTGAATAAAAATAATTCGGCAGAAATAATTTTTATCGATTTCTTCTGGTTGGATCTTAATTACTAATCTACGAACTACTCATCAGTAGCACTTTAATAAAAATTCTACACTAGAAAGTCTCTGGGCTAACTTCTTTTCAGACGCCTCGGAGGATTATCGGAAATGGTGTCGGAAGCAAGATGAGAAATTAGGGATTTGAGTAGTTATGTAGCTTAATATGAAAGGATATATATCTCGTGTGGGCTAAATCAGCAACATATGGAACATTAAGATCTTTATGGATAAGTTTATTGGTGACAAAGTAAGGAGAATTTAGGATTTTTCGAAGGATTTTGGATAATAAGGATTGAATACGAGATGAATTGGTTGGTTTAGTGGAGCCCCAAAGCTCAACTCCGTACCTCCAGATAGGTCTAATCACAGCCGTGTATATTAGTCTTTTGTAATTAACTGGGAGCTTTGAACGTTTGTCTAGTAAATGTTGAAGTAGTCTGTAACGACGGGGAGTTTCTTGTCTTTTTAGTCTTGTATGTGGATTCCAAGTAAGACGTTTATCCAAGTGGAGTCCTAGGTAGCGGATCTGTTCAACTGGGATTAGTGGAATATCATTAAAGGATACTGTAGGACAGGAAGTCGTAGGTTTTCGACGAAAGGTAAAGATTATTTGGTGAGAGTTTTTGGGATTTATTTTGATTTTCCATTTTTGACACCGTTCTTGAAGGCTTGGGATATGGGATTGGAGTATTTGAGAGCTAATGAAGGGACAATTGTTTACTGATAACAAACATCTGTCATCAGCGTAAGTGGTGAGGACAGTGGTAGGATGAGTTGGGATGTCAGCTGTATACACCGTGTAGAGGATGGGGATACTAACTTGAGGAACACCAGTAGATTGGCTAAAAAGGGAAAAATAGGAATTTTTATGGTTTACTTTGAAAGTTCTATCACTCAGATAGGGACGGATAATTAGGAAGTATGTTGAAGGAAGGAATTTGCGGAGCTTGTAAAGCAGTCCTGGGTGCCAGACTCGGTCAAAAACCTGTCCCACGTCGAGAAAGTAGGGTTGGGCGATAGTCGATAGTTAGCACTATCGATAGGCCAATACTATCGGTTGAGAACTATCGATTGCTATCGATAGTTAACTATTTTATTTCGTCTTTTTTTTATATACTGTCTTTCTATATTTTGTGAAATCATCAAAGGGAAAACTTATATATATATATATATATATATATATATATATATATATATATATATATATATATGTGTATTTATATATTTGTATAATGTAGATTCCAATATATATATATATATTGTAATTGTAAAATTTCTTGTGTTCTTATATAATAAATTATAGTCAAGTGTGCTCCTTGAGCCACGAAAGAAAAATATTTCTTTCCGAAAGAAAAACTAGCATTTCTGCTTTCCTTTGGCTTAATCTTTTCGAGAGAACCCTTTGAGCTCTAGGAATGTTCCGAATTCAATTTCAAAAGAATTCGACACTGGACAGAGCGTTAAATTTGACTGAGGGATGTCTTCTCCGTTTAAAATAATATACTTGTCAATGGAGGGGCCAACGTTTTGTGAAATTAGTGGCTTCTTATTTGCTTTATTTATTTTCAGTTTCCATTTTTGGTAGTTCCAATAAATATTTCAAGTAGAAAAACATTTTTGAGAATATATGGACTCCTGTTATATGATAGTAATGTTAAAGGAAAACATGATGAAAATGAAAGTTATTTAGAAAAAAAAGGTTTTTTTTTTTCAATTGTATAATTGTGGCTACACGATAACAGAGCGGTATGATGCTATTAGTTAAATTATATTTAGCCAGTAGATCACGCAAACCTTTGTTGTTGCAATTCCTCTCTCAGAGATCTGTCGCTGTGTACATATCGACAATGGATAGTTCCTAATATAAGGCTGGCTCTTTATTAGCTTCAGATTAGACAAAAATAACATTTAAAAATAAATATCTTAAAACTTCGTCGTTGTTCAGTGGAAGTATTGATTCTCCGGATGTGACACAGGTGGCGTAATTCATGAAATGAAAAAATAAACTTTATTCTAGGACTTACAGTTCCCCTAAGAATAATAATAACGCACAGTTAAAAGTACAATTGTCTGGATGTATAATTTACAAATTAATTGCTTCAGTTATTACGCCATACGTTCCATACAGGAAAAAAAAATTAAATTAAATTAAATTAAAAAGTATATATATGAAATAATAATAACATAAAATACAATCGTATATATATGTAAATATGACAGAAAAAAAGAAAGAAAAAAAAAGTAATTCTAAGTATCTATTTGATTATTGGTATATTTGCGGAAGATTGATTGTCTAAAAGGTAAAGAAATTAATTATTTTTAAAGGAAGTTATGGAAGCTGCTTTACGAATAGAAGTGGGTAGGCAATTCCAGAAGGAGGTAGCACGAATGATGAAGGATTAGTCAAAGGAAGCGGTTTTATGAGAGGGGATATAATAATAAAAAAAAAAAAAAAAAAAAGTTCTTTATTTATTCTGGGACCTTAAGTCCCTTAAGAATAAAAAAATATGTACAATTAGGGGCCTCAGAGCCTCAAGATGGTTATAAAATATTATTAAATATCATAAAATGGTAAAATAATAGCGTTAACAAATCAAAATTAAACTTAAAATATTGATTAAAGAAAACAGAAATATTTTGATTCATTTTGTGAATCAATTGTGTAAAAACAATAAAATTTCGTGTACAAAACTTTTATATTTTATATAACTATGTGGCTAATGACAGTTTTCATGGATCTGGATGGACAGTAGGTAGTTAAATAAGTGATATTTGAAAGCGGATAGGGTGTTTGAATGGCGAATGGTGTAAGGGATGGAGTTCCATAAGGACGAGGATCGGATTAGGAATGATCTGTCGAAAGCAGCGGAGCAATGAGCAGGACTGTACAAATCTGATGGGCGGGAACGGGTTTGGCGGGTAAGAATGGAGGATTTGAGCTGAAGGAGTTGAGAAATGTAAAGTGGACGTTGGGATTTCACTGTTTGGTAGAGAAAGGATGCCAGAAAATACTGGCGACGGTAGGAAGGAAAGAGCCACTGTAACTCTTCGTAAAATTGTGAAACATGGGCGCTTCTGGGGATCCCGAAGATAAAACGAATGCAGCAGTTAAACAGTCTTTTGAGTCTGGCCTCAAGATCACCAGAAACACCCCCATACACAGCACAGCAGTAGTCGAAGTGGGGGAAGATAAGGGAAGATACTAGTAATTTGCGGGTTTCGAAAGGAAGAAGATTGCGAACGTAATTGAGACGTTTTAGGATTGGGATGGTGCGACGGGAAATTTCAGATACGTGGTTTTTCCAGGATAGGGTTTGGTCGAAAATGACTCCGAGATTTTTGACTGAGGGGTAGAATTTGATGGGTTCACTGTTCAGGAAAATGGGGGGAATAGGAGGTATGGTTTTCAGGAGGTAACTCGAACCTATTACAAGCGCTTTGGTCTTTTCAGTATTTAAATTCAACTTGTTCGACACTACCCAGTTATAGATTCGATCCAAGTCTTCCTGGATTTTTCTAGTAGCTTGCAGTAGGTCAGAATTGGGAAAGGATAAATAGATTTGGAGATCATCTGCGTAAAGGTGATACCGGCAGTGACGGATGGAAAGGGGAAGGTCATTAATGTAAACAGAAAAGAGTGTGGGCGAAAGTGAAGATCCCTGAGGAACACCACGGGAAAGAGGTAGGGTCTTGGATGGAGGTTTATTTGGAATGACTACATACTGTGATCTGCTGGAAAGGAAGGATTTAAACCAAAGTAAGGCAGATTTGGACAAGGAAAGGTTTCGGAGTTTGGATAGAAGGATGTTGTGGTCAACATTATCGAAAGCCTACATATAGGTTAAAAGGTTGGGATCTAGTGTTTAGGAGGTGGCTAGAAGAACGAAGAGTTAATAAACCAAGAATATAGGAGGAGTTTTTGGTTTTTAGAGATTGGAATTGGAAAGTACCCAGAAAGTATTGCCGTCCGAATTTAGGAAATAGCCACCCAAGCTTAGAATATCGGCAAGTAACTAGTGACCGCTTCGGGATCCCGAAGATATATCTAATGGAACAGTTCATCAGTCTCCTCAGCTTCATCTCGAGATCACCAGACAGTCCCCAACAAACCAAGCAACCGTAATCAAAGCAAGGGAAAATAAGAGAGGACACTAGAAGTTGACGGGTATTCTGGAAAAAGTAATCTCGAAATCTGTAGAGTTGTTTAAGGATTATGATGGATTTTTTTTTTTTGGAAATTTGGGCGATATGGTTGTTCCAGGATAAGTTTTGATCAAAAGTAAATCATAAATTTTTAATAAAGTTTTGAAACTGAATAGGAAGTTTATTGAGGTAAAGCAATAAATAGTAAGGAAGGGGTTTGAGGGGTTTTGAACCGATGAGGATAGCCTTAGTTTTCTTTGGATTTAGATATAACTTATTCTTCACTGCCGAAAGGTTGATGTTATCAATTTCCACCTGAAATTTATGAGATGCCTCGAGCATATCTGAAGGGTGGATTATAAGGTCGTTTGCATAAAGGTGATAATTCGTAATATTTTAACTTTCATATCTTTCTATGTATAATATCCAAGGACTGAGCAATTACTTACTGAAATAATCCTAAACTTTGACGATAGTTTTAATACCTGTACAATTCATTATAGAACTTTTATTAATTGAATATAATTTATGTAACTAGCATCCCCAGTCACGGCTTCGCCCGCTCTTATAAGTAACGGACTTAGATAGGTTTAACTAATTACAGAAGTTTTATTTTTTTACAATAAAAATCTTATAATGCAGTAGAGAATTATTTTCTCACAATATTTCTAGATATTTTCACTCAAAGCTCTAACCCGGTATTATTGCAATGATTTACTCAATAGCATTATTGGATATTTAATCCTTAAATCTAATCTATGAGTTGGTAATTTAGATGGACAGAGACGTTTTAGGAAGAAACTCTGGCGGATAATGGACTGCATTATCACTGCTTACAACCCTACCAATAGAGATATTCTCAGCTGTTACAATTTACTTTTTCAATAATAATGTTGGTAATATTCTCTGCTATAGTATTTGTTGGTAATATTACTGCTCTTACACACAATCAATGGTACAATTTATTAAATAAACCTGAAAGAAGAATTTGAAATCATTGAAATATTAGTCTTCTTAAAACCTTCATCAAAAGCTGTGCTTAGGTCGCCCATTTTTTAAACACAATATCAACAAATAATCCATATTTCGATAAGGCAATAATTTTCAGTGCAACAAAAATAATTTTATTGATTTAGTTTGGTTGGATTTTAATTTTTATCTAGCTATGAAAGTTAATGACAGAGTGACAAACTTCTGCCACTTAACATTGTGAATTTAAATTATTATTATAGTAAACTATACTATTTAAAATCTTCTTAGAATAATGAAGATTTTGTAGCTAAAATTTGTTACAGAGAGGTTTAATAATTTTACCATTGCAAACTCTGGTGTAGAATGCCGCTAACCACATATCGTTCGATTATTAAATATCCCTAGGATCTAAACGTCACACTAAATATTTATAGATTTTTTTTTATAACAATTTATTTGAATTAAGCCAATTTCATTATCACTTTCTAGCTCTATATAACACTGTACCGCTATAACCATCGAAAAATGGCTTTTCATTTTATATAATAGTATAGATATAGATTAATTTAGAACATATGTTTTATTGCTAATTGTTTACGAACACCTGCACTAAAGTAGTATTTATAAAAAAACTAGCTGAAAGGACCCTGCTCCGCTACGGTTTAATATCATTAGGATTTAGAACAACTTAAATTAGTAAAAGTCAAGCTTAACGTTGATAATTATTATTACTTAAATAATCCTAAAGAATTACATTCTTGGAGTAATTTTAATAAGTAGATTTGACAATTTGCAGAAGTTAATTTTATTATTTTGATAGTCGTCTAGTGAAGCTTTGAGGCAGCACTACCATCTTACCCAGATCTGATACCAGACTGTCAGCTTTTCTTATGGCATACTTTAAGTGAATATAGTCTCAACTTTTTTGAAATACAACTTCGGCCTGGTTGAGAAAAGCCGATTTGAAAAGGGCCAATTATAGTTCAGAACAATTATCTTGCGACTGGAAAGCTGAAGGAAGAGTAGTTGGGGTGAAGCAAGGTTGGTTGGTTGCTCGTAAGGAATATGAACCTCGAACTGGCCTTACATGTCATCATCAGAGAACATAAGTCTTTTAATAGCTTCTCGTCACAAAACAACTCAAACTTGTAAGGGTACACCTCTGCAGACACCATGAGTTTACAGACAGTACCATACAATAGGATTTCGACATCGATCGTATTTTTTGTTTGTTTACAACTATAAGGAACTTAATTTGTGGTCAAAGTGTGCAACTTAGGCATCTAACCTATTTTTTAACTTAGCTTATCTCCAAATACCATATGACTATTAATCTTGTATTATTATTTACCCAATAAAAATTGTAATCACATTTTTCGCGAATTAGCCGCGATCCAGGCCGATTTTTTTTTAAATTCCTTTCTTAGCGAGCACCTAGGGCCTAGAGGAAGCTACTTTTCGAATTTCATTCCAATCCGTTCGGTGGTTTCTGAGATTTCGTGTTAAATGAGTGAGTGGTATTTGACAAATATATAGTAGATAAATGTTATTTTGATATTTAAATTAAAAGGGCACCCAAACAAATTCATCGATAGTATGGCCACATCTCTCATGCCGGAGAATACCAGGAGGAGACTGAAAAGAAACTGGATGAGAGACTTACTTTTATAGAAGTAAACCAAAGACAAGGAAGGTGTGCCACTGGGCACTATCTCTCCTCATGCCTAACATGCCAATTGTGTTAAATTCATCATTTCAGCACATCCGCTGATTGTCAATTTTCTTTTTTTTTTGACAGGTGTGGATTCAAAAATAAAAGTGAAAAAAAAAATAATTTTTGATATTTACATACACCTGGAACCCCAACTCTAATTTAAAACATTTTTTACAAAAAAAACCTTCCCGGGGATATACTTAATAATTTCCCAAATTTTCACGGCGATTGGATGTATGGTTTTTGAATCTATCGAGAACAGACATACACACATTCATTTTATATATATATATATATATATATATATATATATATATATATATATATATATATATATATATAGATTATCATTAACTAGATATTCCATTAATCCTTGTTAAACAGATCTATTACCTAGGACTCCATCTGGACAAACGTCTTACTTGGAATCCACATACAGGACTAAAACGACAAGAAACTGGCCGTCAACATCTACTCGAAAAACATTCAATCCCTCCGATTAATTACAATATACTCATTTAAATTACAGGAGGGTCATTCCATGTCAAATCAACCAATGGTTTGGACCATGGTATGTTATGTTTACTTCCTAACTACCCTGAACAAGTTTCCAAAAAAAACCTTGGATTACAGAAAACGCATTCTATAATACTTCATTGACTGGACTCACTGTCCATTAAAAAAAAGACAAAATATAATTTTGTTTATCAAGAACCCATTTCCGTCCCATCCTAAAATTTTGTCCACATGTAGTCAGTAATAGTATAAACCACATATATTTTTTTCGAAAAAATCAAAGGGTACTTATTTTGGGAATTATGAAAACCGTTTTTGGATGTTTCGAAAAAATTCAAAACGAACCGAAAATATATCAAGTGATACATCATATTAAAGGTCATTTCAAATAGAAAAGAATGCCGCAAATTTGAGCTCTCTGGAAACAATAGTTTTTTAATGGCGTTATTTTGAATACACTAAATGAGGACCGAAAGTCAGAAAAATGTAATTTTTTACATTTTTACTTGTATTGGTAAGTACATCTGCTATACCAAAAATCATAGAAATTGGAGGGGTCAAGGTCCAAATCTAATGTAGAATTGGTTGATTTGGCATGGAATGACCCAGTAATACCGTAGACCTATTACTGGGCATATGTAGTTGAGGTTTGGGACACCACTAAACCGTCCAATTCATCTCGTATCCAATCCTCACTATCCGGAATCCTTCTAAAAATTCTCTATGCTCCTCACTTTGACACAGACATCCATAAAGATCTTAATGTACCCTAAGTTTCTCATTTAGCTGAAACCATTTACCTATCCTTTCATAGTATACTCCATAACCATTCACTAGTATCTCAATTGGCTTCCCATGCTATACCAGGTGTCTCAAAAGAGGCTAGTGCTAGTAATGGGTAGTTGCTTTTTTTCGTTTGTGATCACTAACCTCGAAAACTACTAAGCTAATCAGTATTAAATTTTAACCAAATCATCTTAAGGCCCGCCTAAGTTGAGGCACAGCTTCGTGACGTGTGGAACTGTTATTCACAGTGCTGCCAATGCGGGTATTTTTTCCCGAAATCGGGAAATGTTTGGCATCGGAGGGCATTTAACGGGTATCTCCGAAAAACCGGTAATTTTCAGGAATTTTTGCTTTCTTAACTGATTATGTCATATTTTAGGTATCTTTCTATAATACTAATGCAAAAAGTTTTTTTATAAAAAAAAATGTTTAACAACTGAAATTGATAAATACATTTTATTCAACATTTTCATAATTTGATAAAAATTATAAACAAAAACTTAATAAATTGGAAAAAAAAAAAAGAAGGTAATATCTTATTGCTCAATGTATATAAAAACAGAAAAATATAGATTTAAAAAAAAAAAAAAAAAAAAATGAATTTCATAAGAAATGTGCAAGTATAAATCTACGCACAGTTTTAAAACAGCAGAGCTGAACATTGATTGCAAAAACGTTTATAACAATTTATACACACCATGGAAGTTTTCCAGTCCTTAGTCCTTGGACAATGTTGGATGTTTCAAGGGTCTTTGTAAAATAAACCTATTCATTGGAACCCTTTCTTTGCTGTCCATGAATAATATAAAAGCATTATTTGCACTTATATCCAACAAGGCAAAAAATAAGGCTAACGTCCATTGTCGGGTTTATCTACTACATGAATAATTGGAGTACTTTTTGTCTAGTGTGTCTACTCCTTTGAATAAAATATAATCTATTATCATATCAGGCTTTCCTGAAACCTCATCACATTTAATGTCATGATGGAAAGAGCTCAGAAGAATAAAGGCCTGTTTTATTTTAGGCACGTATGAAACAATGGTAGCGGTATTTGTAAAACCGAAAATTCTACTACCAGATTTTCTTCTTCTGTCTGAAGAAAATTCTTTGAGAATTTCTGGTTTATTGGCTCTAAGGGTACCAAGAACAGTTAGCCTTTTTTTTTTTTCCATTTCCTCTAGAAGCTCCATCGACACGAACCAATTGTCGCATGTGATATTTCTGTTGGATTTTTTAAGGGCTTAGCAAGGCGAATAACAGATTGTTTTGGGATTCCAAGTTTCTTTTCTTCTTTTGATAAGCTAATGCCATCGGAATTTTTGCCTCTGTACAAATATCCATTTAGTCCAGTAAAAAGGTATTTTGAACTAGAAAGTTTATGGGTAATTGTTTTTTATGACTTACTTTATATTTTTTGGGGTGCTATTTTTTTCGTGCTGAACACGAATCTTAAGTTTTCCAACGAAATTTCCATCGGCAAATATGGAAAAAGTAGAAAAAAGTAAAAAAGCTTTAATTATTTTCATTATTTTGCTTGTAACTTGCAAAGTAGTCATTTTAAGAAAAATACTCTTCTCTATTAAAATAAAGAAAAGAAAATGACCTACAATTTATGTCCTTAAGGTATCCACAAAGGAATTTGGCCAACTGGGGGTCAGTCCCACTTCTCTGCAAACATATGTTTGTCTTACTTTCTTGTCAATAATTCCGAATCTATTCAAATATTTAAAGATTTAAAAATGATTAAATTTACTATTAGACTGTTAAATATCAACTTTTAGTAATTTCCCTTAAAAGCACGATTAAAACCCCGTATTGTTGTCAAATCCACGTTTATTTCCACATTAGTCACTATAACTTCGAAACTATTCGTCCTATAAATTTTGAATCGAACTAATAGTTTCGGAGTTATAGCGAAAAATGTGCCAATAAAACGTAGATTTCATAAAAGTACGGGATCTTTAGCGTTCTGGCATGTATATTTAAAGAAACCCGATTAAAACTTCATATATGTAGTCTAATAGTAAATTTGACCACCTTTTAGATTAAAAAAAAAAATATTTTGAACCGAACAAATAGTTTCGGAGTTATAGCGAAAAATGTGCCAAAAAAACGTGGATTTCATATCCACGGGATTTTATATATACGGAATATAATTTCATATATACGGGATTTTTAGCGTTCTAGCATGTGTACTTCAAGGGACTTGATTAAAAATTCATATATAGAGTCCAATAGTAAATTTGACCACCTTTTAGAGAAAAAAATTTTTTTTGAATCGAACAAATAGTTTCGGAGTTATAGCGAAAAATGTGCCAAAAAAACGTGGATTTCATATCCACGGGATTTTCATATATACGGAATATAATTTCATATATACGGGATTTTTAGCGTTCTAGCATGTGTACTTCAAGGGACTTGATTAAAAATTCATATATAGAGTCCAATAGTAAATTTGACCACCTTTTAGAGAAAAAATTTTTTTTTTGAATCGAACAAATAGTTTCGGAGTTATAGCGAAAAATGTGCCAAAAAAACGTGGATTTCATATCCACGGGATTTTATATATACGGGATTTTTAGCGTTCTGGCATGTGTACTTCAAGGGACTTGATTAAAAATTCATATATAGAGTCCAATAGTAAATTTGACCACCTTTTAGAGAAAAAAAAAATTTTTGAATCGAACAAATAGTTTCGGAGTAATAGCGAAAAATGTGCCAAAAAAAACGTGGATTTCATAAAAGCACGGGCTCTTTAGCGTTCTGGCATGCGTATTTCAAGGGCCCCGATTAAAAATTCATATATAGAGTCCAATGGTAAATTTGATAAAAGAAAGAAATTTTGAATCGGACAAGTTATTGACACAAAAGTACGACTAACATATTTTTGCGGAGAAGTGGGACAGGCCCTTGGTTTGGGCGATAGCTGATATTTAATATCGATATATCGATAGGTCATGCTTTCGATGGTTACTGGTGTCGAATATCGATAGATCTCTTTAACTACCTCAAGTTTTGAAACTCTCGGAATTACGCTGTCTCTGTCCAGTGTCGAATTCTTTTGAAATTCAATTCGGAATTCCTAGAGCTCAAGAGTTCACTCAAAGATTAAGCCAAAGGAAAGCAGAAATGCCAGTTTTTCTTTCGGGAAATTTGTGCCTCAAGGAGCACACTTGACTCATGAAATTATCTATTTCGTTATTTTTATTTTCCGAAGATTTGATTTGTTCATTATTATTGTAACCATGTAAATTGTAAATACTTTTTTAAAATTTAAATAAATTTGTTTTTTTTCTCTCATCTTTATGCTGCAATCTTATAATTTATAATCCTACAAATTTCAAATAGTAAGTAGATAATTGAATTAGTTTAATTTTTTTTATTGAATACCTTTAGAAAAAAAGGAAGCAAATATCGAAAAACTATCGATAGCAATCGATAGTTCTCAACCGATAGTATCGGCTTATCGATAGTGCTAACTATCGACTATCACCCAACCCTAACTGGCCACCAGTTGGCTAAAATCCTTACATCTGACAAAAAAAAACATAAGGACATAAATTGTAGGTCATTTTCTCCTCTTAATTTTAATATAGAAAAGTATTTTTCTTAAAATGATTACTTTGCAAGTTACAAGCAAAATAATGAAAACAATTATTATTTACTTATAAACCATATTTTTATAGGCATATAAAAACGAAATTTATACATAGCTCGAAAAGGAACCAGCGTTTCGTCCGCACATGCATTTTGGCCAATGTTATATGATCGTAGTGATTTGGTAATAAATTCAGACCATACTTCATTTATACCTGCTGTAGGATCCATCAATTTTCTTTCCTCACGGGTACACCGATCATCAAACCTAATGCATACTGTCAATAAAAAAAAAACCTCATAATAAAAAATAATTTTATTTAGAGGTTTTTTTAATACAAATAATTTATTATATATATATATATATATATATATATATATATATATATATATATATATATATATATATATATATATAATTAAATAATTCTTGGTTAATTCATATTTTTTAAATATATTGTTTATTTTGAAGAGAAAAGATTTGACAGGTTGGGATTCGAACCCAAGTCTCCACTTCTCTAGCGTGGTGCCTTATCCACTACGACACCGAGCTCGTATCCGAACTAGGGAAATCTTTTCTCTTCACTGATCCATACCCCCGGGCACTCGCAATTGCGATGTACAATTCGGGGATGAATGTTCAATTTGAACATTACTTTTAAATGGATCTATTGACGTGCTGACCTATATATTAAATTCCCTGGTTCGGATACGAGCTCGGTGGCCTAGTGGATAAGGCGCCACGCTAGAGAAGTGGATACTTGGGTTCGAATCCCAACCGGGGTCAAATCTTTTCTCTTCAAAAAAAAAAAAAAAAAAAAAAAATATATATATATATATATATATATATGTTTACTAGTCTGCCTCTTATTAGTCTTTATGTGTGCCAGTGATAAATTATAAATAAAATTCAGAATTAAATAAATAAGATGTTATTAAAATATAAAATTTTTACCTACTAATTGTTTTATTATTTGTTGGGGAGGGGGGCTTTTCTCTTTTGAAAAACAATCACCACACCAACTGAACGCTGGTAAAAAATTAATGACAGCCAAATGATGACCAATTATAAAATATAGAAGGAAAAATAAAAGAATTTTACCAGTTTACTGCAATTGAAAATTTGGAAGCCTGATATAAAATCAATAAAATTCAAAGAAAAATAAAACCGTTATAGACGAACACTACTTGTAAAATAATTATATTTTTAAAAACTGATATAAATATATACATACAAAAAATAATTAAAAAAAGGTGTCGAGTAAGAAAAAGGAAGAAATATAATACTAGAAATAAAATATCTTCTATAGTGAGTACAATTTAAATATATACATAAAAATATTAGAAATTGTGGTGAGAAAAGTGATATAAACTAGAATAAAAAAAATATCTTATGATTATTAGCAGAAATTGAAATTAAACAAAAAGTTAATTAAAACTAATTTTAAATCTATTTTGATAATTAATGAATTGAAAAATAACAATATGAATTTAACTATGGCAGAATGTGGTTTAAGTTACTTAGAAGAATAGGGTTTAAATATTTGGTAGATGTCTGGTGGAAGTCTACTCAGCATTCGGTGGGTTCTCGAAAAAGGCAGTGGTAAAAGACTATCGAGTAGAGGTGAGGGAAGATCGCTTAGAAGTGAGAGAAGATGGTGAGTAGTGATGTGGCGTTCTGAGCGGAATGGAACGTGGAACTGGTTCCAGCTTTAAACCGATTTGTAACGAAAACAATCGCTTAAGTTTTTCGTTCCACCTGGAACGAATCCCAATGCCAAGAGATCTCTCGTTGCGTTCCCTCGGTGTAGTAGGGTTTCGATTGCACCTCTGGTTTCGTTCGACTCAAGGTCATTCCGATTGCTTTGTTGCGTTGATCCTTCCGCTGTTGATTTCCTCCCCCCTCTCCATCGCTCTGCCACCTCGCGCATGGGCATCTTCAAAATAAACCGCTTTCTTTTAAATTTTCTATTCTACCGACAGAGCTCGGTTTCTTCTTTCGAATTCAGAGAAATGAACCACACAAGGTTTTACTGCTTATGTTATTAAATGATTTTTTCGCTATTTATTTAAAAGCTAATGGAGAGTCACAAGAATTGATAACTCCTTTTTTTCGGAATCGAATAGATTATATTGACAATGTAAATGAAACTGACACGGTGTGTTAACACCAAAAGTCTGATAATGGGACCTTGTCATACCGAAACATGTCATATGTATTTCCTATTAATAAAGAGGAGTAAATGCTTTGTATAATACAATTATTTATCACCTTATTATTATTATTTTTTTTTTTAAATAGAAGTTTCAGTATTTTCCCTTAGAAACACTCTCCCCCTTCCATGGTACCGACACTACAGTGTTAACCCGACGTTGGTCGCTAGGTGAGCATTTCCGTCACCCTTCTAAAAAATATTGTTGCGGGCCACTGGGGGTATGACTAATCAAATCACAACTTAAATACTAAGCACTAATTTATTTACAACTTAATAAATACAAATAGGTCCCTTAAGCTACTTAATCTAATAACAATTATACTTAGGTCTAATTACACTAATATGTATATTACACAATACTTATCTTTAATATCTTAATACTAGATGTCACAATTATACATAAGAATCTATTACTCTGACACACAGAGACTGTTACTACACTCACTGACACTGATAATCACTGTCACTAACTCACTGACTGAACTGTCACTGACACTTGACTGGTTGATCGTTACTTGATCACTGACACATGGATACTGACTCAGGATGTCACAGACTCCTTACTGGCACTTGCCCGATCGATCACTCACTAACCACTGTCACCTCAATACTGGCCTACTGGGCTAAAGTCGGCCTATTTAAAGCTACGCCAAACGAATTGTTGGATAAAAAGCCAGTTGAGAAGATAATTAATAAGTAATTAGTTGATAAGTCATGAATTGTATTTATATGATTTTTCAATAATTTACTAGGAATCTAAAATTTTTACTATTCCAGATTCTTTTTCCTGGCTGCTTGAAACTATACTGGTATAGGTGTGCCCAAGAAATAAAAAAAATAAAAACGAAAAAAAATTGTAAAAAGTGTTACTATCAATTTGCAATGAACATACTACATATGCATGTGATAATTGAATAAACAAACAAATTTTATTTAAATTTCGTTTCAACAATAAATGTTATCCACGAACTGTTTGAAGAAAAGAAAATGTTATAATCCAAGTAAATCTTGGTGAGCCCTAGGCTTTAGTCTTCTTGATATGGAGGTTCCGAGGTTATACTCCAGAGCTCCAGACGCGACGTGGAGAAGCTCATGGTGTCGCCTGGTGAGCCTGTTAAAGACCTCTTCGAGTCGATCAACTCCCAGCTCCCGGTGAAGCTGGGAATTCCTTATAAACCAGGGTGCGTTAACCGCCATACGCAATATTCTGTTTTGGAATGTCTGTAGTCTCTTTTTGATTAATTTTGAAGTTTTGTACCAGACAGGACAGGAGTAGGTCAGTAGGCGCCGCAGCATGGTTTTTTTATACTAAGATAGCAGTTCTGTGTCAAAGTAATGATTTTCTATTTAAAAGAGGATACAAAAGTTTAAGTCTTGCGATGGCTTGTTGTAAGATGAAGTTAGTGTGTAATCTCCAGGTCAGTCTGGTGTCAAGGTGTACTGCTAGGTAACGCTCTGCCTGGTCTTTAGGATTCCAGGGAACTGGGAGGTTATCTATTCGAAGTTTAATCAGGTCGGGAAGATTTTCGCTTCCGTTTTCGATGGGTTTAGCTGAAGTTTCCACTTCCGGAACCATATCAAGGCACCGTTAAGGCCACTCCGAAGTTTCCTGATGGCTTCGTGAACTTGGTCGTCATCTTGGGACAGGAGTGCTGTGTCATCAGCAAATTGAGCAATAATTGTGTCCTCATCATATTGGGGAATATCTGAACAATAAAGATTGAATAAAAGAGGACTGAGTATGGCACCTTGGGGTACTCCGGCCAGGATAACTTTTCTCTCGCTGATAGAATTGTTTATTCTTACCTGGAACGTGCTGTTAGTCAAAAATGATTTTATGATGCTGAAAAGGTAGAGTGGAGGCCAAGTCTTCTTCAGCTTGTGCAGTAAACCACGGTGCCACACCGTGTCGAACGCTGCTGTCACATCTAGGAATACTCTCGTGTTATATTGTTTTGCCTCAAAGCCACGGTAAATTTCTTCGATGACGCATTGGACTTGGTGTGTTACCGAGTGGCGGGGCTTGAAGCCAAACTAATGTTGCGGGATTACATCGTTGTCTTCCAAATGTGAGCGCAGACGCTTCTCGATAACCTTCTCCAGTAGTTTCTCCAGTGAGATAATTGAATAGAAATAGAAGAAAATGGTATAGCTGAAAAATAACACATTATTATATAAATAGTAAATTATTAAATTTTTGTTTGATTAGATTTTTTTTTTTTTAAATATCTGTGAATTTTGTAAAAATATATTTTTAATCTTTATGCTCCGCACTATAATTATTGATACATTATGATGACATTTATTTGCCATTTATAACTACATATTTGGCAACATAAAACTCCATTTATTATAAAAATTAAAGAAGTGATGAAAATGCTAACCTAACGACTAACGGTGTACCAGATCGGCTAGCGACCAACGCTGGGTTAAAAAAGGTGGTGAAATTTGTCGAATTGAGAAAGATTTTTGTCTACTTCGGGTATTTTGTACTGCAATGGGCATAATTGATCTTGTGGCATAGCTTTTTAAGTGCAATCTAGTGATGTTTTATGTGGTGAAGGCCCCTTAACCTAGGGACAACTGGTCTCCAAATATTTATCCGACCGCTGTTTTTAAGTTATCCATAGTTATTATTTTAAGTTATCTGTCCTCTACCGGGATCATAAAGGAGTATCTACTTCGTAACCCAATGTCCCGGCATCAATGGTGATAAATTTATAACTTGCGTCAACAGTAGCCATTAACACAATAGAGGAAGAATAGCCCAATCAAATAAGGATTTCACCTCGGAAATGAACCAATGAAGCTAAATTTTTACATATACCTTTGTTTTGGTCTTCTAAATAAGTGGGAAAAAGTCGCCGATCTCAGCAAGTTAGCCTAATTAGATATTCAAGGTCAAAGGTCAAAAAAATCAGTTTTTTTTCAAATATCACAATTTCTATCAATCGGCCGCCAATCAAAGAAGTTACAAAGCTTGTAGATAATAATATTCTCTATGATTTTGGGTGTTGTTTGTTCTCTTCTATGTGTACGTAATTGTTTTCTGTATTATTTCTTTGTTAATAAATTTTGTTTTCAAAAAACCCCTGCTTATTACAATACTTAAAATTTGCTAAAACTATTCTCTTTCTAAAATTATGAGTCTCGATTCAGTTTTTCACTGCGAGTTAGTCCTTGTTATGCTGGACCGAAGCAAACTAATCTGAATTCACCAAGCCAGCCCATATTCCTTTGTCACAGATAAATCCTGCTAATTCTGATTTACTCTTGACTACAAATTGTAAGTCAAATTCCTGACGAAACATTTTTCGATTACAGCTTACGGACTCCTGAGTCATCGTCCGAGCGAACACCCCCGGGGTTCTAAATCCAGATTTAGAAAAAAATATTTTTTTTTTTTTTAATTTTAAAACCTTAAACCTGCATTAATTTTTGTTTAACATAATAGCAGGTATAAATTTCAACCGTAGGATAGATTATGGTTCCCAAAAGTAAGATAAGCACGGCTGATAAGAATGTTACGGGCCACTCGGGGTATGACTAATCAAATCATAATTTAAATGCTAAACACTAATTTATTTACAACTTAATAAATACAAATATGCCCCTTAAGCTACTTAATCTAATAACAATTATACTTAGGTCTAATTACACTAATATGTATATTACGCTATACTTATCTTTAATATCTTAATACTAGATGTTACAATTATACATAAGAATCTCTTACATAGAGAGACTGTTACTACATTCACTGACACTGTTAATCACTGTCACTAACTCACAGACTGAACTGTCACTGACACTTGACTGATTGATCGTTACTTGATCACTGACACATGGATACTGACTCAGGATGTCACAGACTCCTGACTGACACTTGCCCGACCGATCACTCACTGACCACTGTCACCTCAATACTGGCCCACTGGGCTAGAAGTCGGCCTATTTAAAGCTACGCCGAACATTCTAGATTGGTCTAGCCAGATTACAGGTCTAGGCCCTTCTGGCCCGCCGTGACCCTCCTAGGCCACCCTGGCGGCCTTTCCAGCTACCTGCCCCCGGGCCGCCCACGGCACCCCCAACCTCACCTTACCGTGACAAGAATGTAATCTCAATCTTAAGAATGTAATCAATAATCTTAACTCTGCGTTCTTCTATCCACCTCCTAAACACTAGATCCCAACCTTTTAACCTATATATACCCTCACATAAAACCGCTTCATTTGACAAATCCTTCATCATTCGTGCTACCTCCTTCTAGAACTCCCCACCCACTTCTATTCGTAAAGCAACTTCCATAACTCCCTTTAAAAATAATCTATTCCTGTACCTTTTAGACAATCAATCTTCCGCAAACATGTCAATAATTAAATAAATACTTAGAATTACTTTTTTTTCTCTTTCTTTCTTTTATACGTTCATACATATACGATTGTATAATATTTTATGTTATAATTATTACTTCATATTTTTTTTTTTTTATTTTTATTTTTTTTCCCCTGTAAAAAATGTATGCTGTAATTACTGAAGCATCTAATCTACTATATATTTGTCAAATACCACTCACTCATTTAACACGAAATCTCAAAAACCACCGAATGGATTGGAATAAAATTCCGTATGTGGCTTTCTCTAGAGCCGTAGGTGCTCGCTAAGAAAGGAATTTTAATAAATCGGCCTGGATCGCGGCTAATTCGCGAAAAATGCGATTGCAATTTTTATTTGGTGAATGATAATAGATTAATTGCCATATGGTATTTGGAGATAAGCTAAGTTAAAAAAATAGGTAAAATGTTTAAGCTGCACTCTTTGACCACAAATTAAGTTCCTTATAGTAACAAAAATACGATTGATGTCGAAACCTTATAATATGGTACTTTCTGTAAACTCATGGTGTACTTTCTGGCGGAGGTGTACCCTTACAAGTTTGAGTTGTTTCGTGACGAGGAGCAATTAAAAGACTTATGTTAAAGAGGAGGTTAAAAGACTTATGTTCTCTGGTAGTGACATTTAAGGCCAGTTCGATGTAAATATTCTTTACAAGCAACCAACCAACATTGCTTCACCAGTAGCTTCGTCCCCAACTACTTCCTTCAGTTTTCCGGTCACAGATACTGCTTTTCTCAACCAGGCCCAAGTTGTATTTTACAAATTGTACCTAACATTTCTGAATTTCATACCTTGAACCTAGAATATATAGAATAAATAGAAACAGAAAGACTAAACTTTATTTGAAAAAATCAAAAAAGTTGAGAAGTTGAGACTATATTTATTTAAAGTATGCCATATGAAAAGCTGATGGTCTGGTATCAGAGCTGGGTAAGATGGTAGTTCTGCCTCGAAGCTTCACTGGAGGACTATCAAAATAATATAAAATTAACTTTTGCAAATTGTCAAATTTACTTATTGAAATTATTCTAAGAATGGAATTCTTTAGGTTTATTTAAGTAATAATAATTATCAACGTTAAGGTTAACTTTTACTAATTTAATTTTTCCTTAATCCTAATAATATTAAACCGTAGCGGAGCAGGGTACTTTCACCTAGTTTGTAAATAATTGGCCAGACAATTGCACTCTTAACTGTGCATTATTTTTATTCTTAGGGGACAGTAAGTCCCTGAATAAAGTTTATTTTTCCATTTTATTTCATATTGAATTAATAAAGAATTTATGAATAAATGAATAACTGGAGGCTGGAGCTTATCGACCCGTTGGTTCACCACGTCCAGGTCATATTTTCCAGCAGAGGCATTCCTAGAATCCTGCAAAAATGGACAATAACATTTATCGGATAGAATCTGAACTTTATTGCCGTTTTGTCCAAGGGCTTTAAGTCTAAAAAATAAATAAAAATATAAGACTCCTGAAAAAGAAAAAAAAGAAAACTTAATTTAATATTTTATTTAATTTTTCTGTGATTCTATAAATCCAATTTGGGATAGGGCGAATTTTATTGGATTTATAGCGAAAAGCGTGCCAAATAAACTTTTATAACAGTACGCGGTTTTAAGCATGCTGGCTGGCTGGCTTGGGTGTTTTACGGGACTCGATCGAAACTTCATATTCGGGCTCTGATATTACCATTTTAACCAGATTTTCAGATAAATAAAAGAAATTTTGAAACGTGCAAATAATTTTGGAGTTATAGCCAATGAGTACCGACAACGTGTTTTCACGGAGAATTGCAACTTACCGCAAATTAGCCAATCTTTGGTGGTGAACCGCTCTAAAACAATTGATCTGAGCTGTAATAATGTAAATATGGTTAATTGTAAATGAATGTATAAATAACCTCAGTAAACATAATAACATAAGAAGGAAAAATGAAAGATAAAATAAAAAATAACCATGAGAAATTATGAAAAGATAAATACAGAAAGTAAACTATATCTATATGTTACCACGATATATATTTATATACACTATACATATTCACTCACATACCCATACCAAATCCTACCTAAAACGCTTTAATATCATACTAACTGACACATGTGACGATGACGGTCAAATCCAAAATTTTAGGCATATTCTTTACGATTGTAAATTATTTAACAGACAAAGGTACAAATTAATAAAAAGTCTAATTTTAAAAAATGGTTCGTTGCCTGAGACAAAACATATACTTTTTACTAAATTCAGAAATGATTTAATCAAATTCATCAAAGATATCGATTTTGATTTGATTTGCTGACGAACCAACATGCTTATTAAGTTTAATTTATTTTTCGATATTAGTTTTTGTTTAAATATTAATTTTTTATTTGCTCTTTAAATTATTATTTATTTATTTTTTTTTTTTTAATGTTATGATTTTTTTTTTTCCTCCAACCAACCATTATATGTTTACATACACATTTTTTTTTTTTTTACAACCACACAAAGTTCATAAAATTTCATTACATTATTGTAACAACACGCAAATAAACTATTGGTTAAATACAATCACTGATATGTAAAATAATATAATGTAACACTTATCATACATGTAGTATGCCTGTAACGGCATGGAACATGTAAAAAAACATTAATAAAAGGTCCTTTTATTACCATAAGAGGAAAAAAAAAAAAAAAAAAAAAAAAAACCATACACATACGAATTATCAAGTTAATATATAGTAAGTGAAGTAAATATTTCTTTGTTTAGGAAAAATAACAATTAAAGTAAAAACAAATATGAATTTTTATAAAAGGAATGGTTTTGTACAACTGTTGGGGGATAAAGGTTTGTTATTATTATTATTGGGTTGTTTCACATGAAATGTCCGATTTTATAATATTTGAAATACATAGAGGATTTTGCGAGTCTCTGTTGTTTACTTCCAAAGTTCACATATCATAATCAAGCAGTTACTAATCCTTTACTTTTCTTTTATAAACATTAGCTTCCCAATCAATTACACACTGTTTAGTGTACCTTCATATATGAACATGGAAACACGCGATTTTCGTGTAATATTTTTTTATGAGTTTCAACTAGGTCGTTCGGTAGCTGGATTGCTTATGACAATCAGCGTCGGTCAGGGCAGTGGTTAGACATCGACGAAAGCCCAGGACAAATGCCAAAACCAAATTTGCACCCGAAAAAATTGATGGTTACAGTATGGTGGTCCATGGCTGGAATCATACATTATTCCTTTTTGCCTAGAGGTGAGACCATTACCTCTACAACCTACTGCAATGAAATTGGCCAAATGCACGAAAAATTATTGAAAAAATAACCTGGATTGGTAAATCGGAAGGGCCCTATACTCCTACACGACAACGCTAGACCCCACGTTTCAAAACTTACCATGCATAAATTGAAAGAGCTGGGGTACGAAGTTCTTCCGCACCCACCATATTCTCCCGACTTGTCTATGTTTTAAAAGTATACCTTTTTTAAAATAAGTATACTTGGCTATTTAATCCTTCTTAATATTATAGTACCTTAATTTTTTTTAAATTATAAAATAGAAGGAGGAGGTTATCATCTCGAAGTCACAAAAAGGGATGGAACGAAAATGTATTGAACATAGGTTGTAAGTTAGTCGAACTGACGTGAAACGAAAACTGGAACTGGTTCCAATAGTGAAACGGAGCGCAAAATCTCATTCCACTTTTAAGTCGGAACGGCCCTTCACTAATCGACAGCCCTCATACACCACGCAGCAATTGTCAAAGTGAGGAAAAATGGGTGAGGAAACTAGGAATTATTTTGTTATTTCCGTTTCCCTTATGTGAGAAATGTTTATTGTGTATATTGTGTGAATAAAAAAGGTAATATAGATGACAAATTGTAATATTAATTCAATTAAAACACTTTTACCTTAAAAAGATGTAATAAAGCGTATCAGAAGTTTGATATTTCCACATTACTAACGAAAGAAAGTTATCAGAAAAATAACATTACATTGATTTAGTTTTTTATATTTATATGTTTTCTTATTTTTTCTTTTAATATGATACGGTGTGACAGGAATTAAGATTAGTTTGAAGATGGACACAAACTAGTGTTTGTGTGTAAATAAAAGTACCAACCAACCCGTCGAATAGTAGTGACGAAAATATTGAAAAAGAATCAAAAGAACGTGACAATCGATTAAAAAGTAATTTAGGCGCGAGCAGTGTTTTGAAGTCGTTACCACTTGTGGAATTAACTTTATACAATCGAAACAAATCTCAACGTAAACAAAAGAAGTTCCAAAAATAGGTAGCACTAATAATGGAGGATTTGCCAATCGAAGCATGTCTAAAAGTGAACAATTTAATAAAAATTGTATACAGTAAAATTCACTAAATAAAAATAAAACACTTTTTGTAAATGAATTATAAAATGTTTTTCAACCTTCAAAAAAAAGAGAGGTTCTCAACCCATCTGTATATATATATATTTTTTTTTTTTTTTTTTTTTTTTTTTTTTTTTTTTTTTTTTTTTTTTTTGTTTTGTGTATGTTACGCGATTACTCGGTCAATTTTGATGATTCTTTTTTAGATCGGTAGGGCATACTTCAGAGGTGGTCCCATAAAAAATATTTTGAAATCAACTCAGCACTTTTTAAGAAAAATAAAAAAAAACAGTTAATAAAAATCATATAATAATCTAAAATCTCCATGGTAACTAAATCTAAATTATTAAGAAAAAATTATAATTTACATATACTGTCAACTCTCGAAGTGTCGTTCTTCGATAAGCTGAATTCCTAAATAATTCAAACAAAATCTACGGTCGGAAGTACATTACACTTAAATTTCACCTCAAAGAGACGATTTCAGATAGAAAACGTTAAAAATTGTGTAAATAAGTCGAACTGAAAATAGGGTTCAAAAGAGAGAACTTCTAGGACCGCCTCTATGAAATGAACTGCGTATTAGAAGTCATCGCCTCTATAACTCGAACTCAAATTTAAAGAATTTCATATTTAATTTGTTTTCCTGTTTCCCGTCATTGTTTATCTTTCCACTTCATAGTTACACCAGTCACTTATTATTAGTTATTCATTCGAGTGATTTTACAGTGGCTATTGAAAATTACTTCAATTAACGAAAAGTTAAAATTGATTTGTTAAGTGAAGAAATGAGAAAGGAGTTAGGAGTTTGTTGCTAGTGAATTCCGAATCCCGCGTTGTTCTCTTTCAACCATTCTAAAGAATCAAGAAAAGATCGCCACTGGTGGAAGGTGGTAAGTCTACTTTTAGGCACCCTCAGAAAAAAGCGCAGTTCAGTTGAAAGTTATATGATAAATTGGTAACGGGTATTTAATTTTCTGTATCAATGATTTTATATTTATGTACAAAAAACATACACATTAATGAAAAATATACGTAATGATTTCAACTACAATTTTGTGTTCAATTTTCCCATTATATGAAGATAAGTGGAATGATAACATCGATAATTCTTTGTTCAGTAAGTCGAACAATTTTTCAGGGTAGCTTGAAGATCGAGAATTGACTGTATAAACCAAAATACTCTCACCACTAAAAAGTAAAAAATAAAAATAATTTAAAAAAAAAAAAAAAAAAAAAAAAAAAACCGACTTCAAGATTAAACCTACATATACAAACTTGAACTAAAAAATAAAAAATAATATTTTAATTGCTTCGAAACAAAGAGAATTAAATGACAATCAACAAAATTATCGATACTTATATACCTATTCACAATTAATGATCAGTTATTTTTAGAGTCGGTGCCAAACAAAACAAACAGAATACAAGAAACGCCCCTTTAGCAATCAGGCAAAAAGGAAGTTATAAAAGAAATCTATGATATGCCGTTGGATCAAGCCGACTGTGACTTTCAATTACCCCCGTGGAAATATGAGAAATACAAAATAGATCTAAGCTTAAAGCATAAGAGCACAGGATCAAATAGTCTTCAATTTCACGAGAAGTTACAAGAATATTCAGACCACGACATTATATATACTGATGGATCCAAAAAAAAATAAATCCGTTGGTTTTGCAATAATTATGAATGGAACACCCCACAAATATAAATTACCCTATTATTCAAAAATACACACTGCACAACTGCAGGCGATTTCTACAGCTCTTTACTCATCCTTCAACAGTGCACATTCAAAAATATTAATTTGTACTGATTCAATGTCAGCACTTCAAAGTATAGCTAATTTTAGCAAAACTAGCCACACAATTGACAAGATCCATAGTCATTTGGAAATATTAAAAAAACATAAAAAGACCGTAACTTTTCTCTGGAAACAAAGAAGCTTCTGTGATGAATACCGCACCACTAAAAATATATGAACCGAATGATGTTAAAGCGCTTTTGAAGAACAAAGTGGGAAATCATGTCGTTCGAAACTCCACTGAAGAACAAACTAAGAAATATAAAAAGAAGTACGAATCAGTGGACAAACGCTATAAGAGGTAACAGAAGAGAAGAAGTTGTTACAACAAGGCTGAGGATCGTACATTCTAACCTGACTCATGCATATCTGATCACAAAAGAGGCCCAACCACATTGTGAAAGATGTCAATCCCCAATGACCATTAAACACGTAATAGAAGATTGCACATTATTACAACAAGAGTTAGAAAAAAATAAAATACACCGATCCACAGAACTTGCTCTAGGGGACTCAAGAAATTCTATAAACAAAATTATAAATCTATTTAAAGAACATTCACTTTTCCATAAAATATAATACGAAAATTATGATACAGGACGAAGGAAAATAAATTTCCAACATTTAAATGAAAAGGGCGTGATAACCTGGAAGTTGATCGCCCAAATAAAAACCTCAATCATCTATCCAAAACAAACAGAATTAGAAAAAGAAAAAATGTTAATTTAAAGATACCCCCACTATTTCAAAGGTAGGGGATTAAGCTGCCCTCCCTGGCTGGCACCGACTCCAAAAATAAATTATCATAAATTGTGAATAGGTATATAAGTATCGATAATTTCGTTGATTTTCATTTAATTCTCTTTGTTTCGGAGCAACTAAAATATCATTTCTTTCTTTTTAGTTCGGCATGATCTTGAAGTCGGTTTTGTTTTTTTTTCAAAAAATTATTTTTTGTTCTATAACATTTGTCGCTAGGACCTACATTTTAGGAGCTATATTGGTTTTAATGGAAAAAGTTACATTATTATTTTATTTTCTCTCAACTCTGTTTATTTTGAATAATCATTAATTGTTAATTTAACTAAGTTGATCCTTTTAATTTTACACAGTAAATTGGGAAAAGTAGCAAATTATAGATTTACATATCCATGATCTACTGGTTTTCCAATTCAGGGAGAAATCGATTTTTTTTTAATAGCAATTGACTTGTAAAACGTGGAAGCTGTATCGGGAATCGAAAATCGAAAATTTTGGTAACAATTAAGAAGTCCATATATAATAGATTAGGAGTGACTATTACTGTGATTACAGCAGATTATCCATAAAATATACGATAAGGAGTATGGAAGGACATTTCTGTTTCCATTCTTCCACAGATCCCAGTCAGCTGTTCGGTAAATGTAATCGAAATGGGTGAGGTCAGTATAAAGAACGAAACTATTCCAATCGGACTGGACTCAGATCCGCAAGCTGCTCGCTAAATACTAAGCAGCCGAGATATAGTAATAACTGCTCTAAGGCGCATACTAACTGTGCTGGATAGTAGCAACTTAGTAGTCACTGCTAGTAGTCTGAGCGGAGTCACCCGTTTGAGCAGGTCCGGCTTTCCAGGTAACGATAGTAACAGTTATTGTTATTATTCCACTGTCAAACTAATATAAAGCAGAAACTATAAGGTGGAAGAACACAATATGAAATATGAAGAGTTATATTTCAAAACTGAACATGTCCACTTCAGAAAATATTTAAAAAAGAGCAAAAAACCTACACCAGTTCTCCCCCTGCCGTTAAATCCAAAAGGAGCATAGTGTGCAGCTCGCAAGGATTTATCAGAAAATAAAATTAAAACTTTTCGACCGAAAGTGGACATAGTTCAGTTTTGAAAGATAACTCCTCGTATTTTATTACAATCAGATTTTTTAATTTTGTTTGTAACATCGTTCCACTGCATCATCCCTGTAGTTCAGCCAATAAAAGATTATATAATGCGTTTTCTATAATACAAGGTTTTTCTTCGGAATCATGTTTAGAAAGTAAACATACTAAAAGTCCTGGAGTTTTCGGGTCTGGGAACCAGAAATTGTCTGGGTTTGGAAGACAACCAGAAATTGCACTATTTCCCGATTGTGACCAAACCATACACGATATGCGATTCGCAATTGAACAAACATGACGTCAATTAGTATAACTAGGATTACATCAAGTTTTGAAGAATTCCGTCCATGGCTTACCCACGAAAATTCTTGGAAACCGAGCTTGCCGCACTGAGTGCGGCTACGCGCCCGCCGGTTGGTTAAACTAATGTTTTATATCCAATCGATATATGTTAACGATAGCTGACGATTAAAACTTAAACGAACATCCTAGCATCTACCAGTCAAAAGTTATACTAATTTCAAATCTCTAAACGCAGCAAAGTTACCTCAAAATTGCGGGCTTTCTCCTCCACCGCACGCAATGTGTCACTGTTATCTTTTATCGTAATGAATTCTTTGATTTCTTAGCTATCCAGTGGTATAATTTAATTTTGGATGTAGAGGATAGATTCGAAACTACAACGCCAAACTGTATCCCCCGATTTTGTTATCATTAGGTTTTTTGTATTGTCCCATATGGTAGGAAATTTAAAAACATATTCACGTCAGAACAAACATTATTTAACTTATCTGCTCTATTATTATCTGAAATATTTACCGGTGATAACTATTCATCAGTGTGAACTAGATATTTGTACGAATATTTTTTGGGTTGTTATCTTTGCTCACAACATTCCACAAGTAGTAACTATTTGATATGTATAGATTACAATATTCACATGGATGATAATATTTAACTATTTAACTATTGTAAAAAAAAAAATAATATTTTAAGGTAGTCATCTTTGGCTGTTATTATCTGACTATAGGGCCATTCTCAAAAAAATTGCCGCTTTCATAAAAAAAAAAAAAAATGTCACTCGTAGCTAACTTGTATAAGATGGTCCCGTTATCTTGCCTTTGATTTTTTTAAATTAGTCTATAGCATCTTTTGTAATTTTTTTTTTAAGGAAATTTCTTCTCCAGAGTATATTTCTGAAGTAGAAAAATAAGAAATGTTTTGAAAACTACTAAAAATATGTTACTATCAGCAGCTCAATATTACAACAAAAATAAGCATTTTTGTTTTACAAAAAACAATATTTTATATTTGTTATCAAACCCCGCCACTCGGCAACAAACCAAGTCCAACGAGCCGTCGAAGCAATTTACCGTGGCTTTGTGACAAAAAAATATAACACTGGAGTATTCCTAGATGTGACAGCAGCGTTCGAAACGTTGTGGCACTGTGGTTTACTGCACAAGCTGAAGAAGACTTGGCCTCCGCTCTACCTTTTCAGCATCATAAAATCATTTTTGACTAACAGTACGTTCCAGGTAAAAATAAACAATTATATCAGAGAGAGAAAAGTTATCCTGGCCGGAGTACCTCAAGGTGCCATACTCAGTCCTATTTTATTCAATCTGTATTGCTCAGATATTCCCCAATATGATGAGGACACAATTATTGCTCAATTCGCTGATGACACAGCACTCCTGTCCCAAGATGACGACCTTCACGAAGCCATCAGGAACTTCAGAGTGGCCTCAACGGTGTCTCGATATGGTTCCGGAAGTGGAAACTTCAGCTAAACTCATCGAAGACAGAAGCGAAAATCTTCACATTACGCCGTTTCAACATCACTGACCTGATTACGCTTCGTCTCGATAACCTCCCAGTTTCCTGGAATCCTAAAGACCAGGCAGTACGTTACCTAGGAGTACACCTTGACACCAGACTGACTTGGAGATTACACACTAACTACATCTTACAACAAGCTCACGCAAGACTTAAACGTTTCTACCCTCTTTTAAACAGAAAATCATTACTTCGACACAGAACTGCTATCTTAGTATACAAAACCATGTTGCGCTGGTAGGGACTGACATACTCCTGTCCTGTCTGGTACAACACTTCAAAATCAACCAAAAAGAGACTACCGACATTCCAAAACAGAATACTGCGTATGACTGTTAACGCACCCTGGTTTATAAGGAATTCCCAGCTTCACCGGGAACTAGGAGTTGATCGATTCGAAGAGGTCTTTAACAGGCTCATAAGGCGACACCATGAGCTTCTCCACGTCACATCTGGAGCTCTGGAGTATAACCTAGGAAACTCCATATCAAGAAAATTAAAGCCTAGGGCTTACCAAGACATACTTGGTTTATAACATTTTCTTTTCTTCAAACAGTTCGTGAATAACATTTATTGTTGACCCGAAATTTAAATAAAATTTGTTGTTTGTTTTATATTTGTTATTGATATAAATTAAATGTGCACATCCTAAAGAACAACATCCACGTATTTTTTTTTTCTTTCAATAAAAATAGAATATACAGCCAGCTAAAAAAATTGGTATCAGACAAACGAAATCTCTGAAAACATTCAAATACTCTATTTCCAGTATCTCGTGCTTATCCAAGATGACGCTCGCTAACAATATACTTTCTCAATTGAATGTTATCTAACTTCTGGAACACTTTTGTTACTATTTGCTCAAGTTAGATACCAATCAAAATATTTTTTTCTCACTCTAAATATAACATTTAGGTCCTTCTATTGTATATAATAAGCATTGTATCAAAATAATTTATTTCTCATTTCATTTGTAGAATTTAAAACTCCGACAACGACTGAATACATACACTTACTTAAACCCATATGGACATACGCCACACAAATATACGGGACTGCAAAAAATACACACCTTAAAAAAATACAAATATTCCAATCAAAATTACTCAGACTAATCACGAAATCACCTTGTACGTTTCAAACCACACACTTCACACTGATTTAGAAATACCCACAGTAAAGGAACATATACATGACCTTTATAGACGATTTCATGACAGACTTCATGGACATAACAACATACTCATTAATGACATGGCCACGATTGTCATACCTGGAAATACTCTCAGAAGGTTTAAAAGAAGCTGGATGAGAGATTTGCTCAAATAAATCTCTTTAACCCATGCCAGGAGGAGGTACTATCGAGTGCTAGTCTCCCACAAGCATACAAGGCCTGTAGTATTCAATTTCACATCACATTCACTGATTGTTACCCTAATAACAGGTATGAATTAAAATCTGAAAGAGAGAAAAAAAAAAATTGTAGAATTTCTCATTTTCCTCTTTATACATTTACTTAGTATCTATGAATACATTATCATTGTTATATTATTATATCTTCTTATTTTTTTTTTCATTTTATAACGTCTCTGACCAGATGTAATGAATGCTATTTCTTTCTGTATTTATTCGTTTTTCTTAAGAGACTTGGTCCCAGAATAAAATTATTTTTCTACTATTATTTCGATTCTATTCTATTTTTTATTTTATTTCAATTAATCACATAATTAATATTTCCCGCGAGTTTTTGGGCTCCAATACACCACTCAATTAATCTAGTATCCCCAATCCTTACAATACAAAATCCTTCGAAAAATCCTCAATGCTCCTTACTTTGTCACCAATAAACGTATCCATAAAGATCTTAATGTTCCATATGCTGCTGATTTAGCCCAAACCAGATACCAATCCT